>NC_069464.1:27570667-27596981 GCF_026875155.1 Cherax quadricarinatus | reverse complement strand
TCTGTTACTCTCTCATTGCAGCTCTACTTTATATTCAAAGCACAGAACCATGTGGTCGCTAGCTCCTAGGGGACTCTCATACGTGATGTCCTCAATGTCTGAACTGCCCAGGGTGAATACAAGGTCCAATATTGCTGGTTCATCCTCCCCTCTCACTCTGGTAGTGTCCTTAACATGTTGGTGCATGAGGTTTTCCAGCACCACGTCCATCATCTTGGCTCTCCATGTTTCGGGACCCCCATGTTGTGTGTGTGTGTGTGTGTGTACTCACCTATTTGTGGTTGCAGGGGTCAAGTCTTAGCTCCTGGCCCCGTCTCTTCACCGGTTGCTACTGGGTCCTCTCTCTCCCCGCTCCATGAGCTTTATCATACCTCGTCTTAAAACTATGTATGGTTCCTGCCTCTACTACATCACTTTCTAGGCTATTCCACTGCCTGACAACTCTATGACTGAAGAAATACTGCCTAATATCTCTCTGACTCATCTGTGTCTTCACTTCCAATTGGGGACCTCTTGTTTCTGTGTCCCCTCCCTGGAACATCCTGTCTTTTCTCTTGTCCATTCCTCGCAGTATTTTATATGTCGTTATCATGTCTCCCCTGACCCTCCTGTCCTCTAGTGTTGTCAGGCCGATTTCCCTTTGTGACTTTGTAAATGGTCCAAGTCGGACCGAAACGTCGTCGTAAGCTTCTCTCTTTTATGTGCGGGTTATTTGTGTATCGTTCCAGTCACGGTATTGTGCCTTTTTTTGTTATTGATTTCCCTTAACCTTTCTTCATAAGACATTCCCCTTAGCTCTGGAATACCTTGTCGAAAAACCTTTTTGCACTTTCTCTAGTTTCTTTACGTGCTTTATCAAGTGCGGGTTCCAAACAGGTGCTGCATACTCCAGTATGGGCCTGACGTACATGGTGTACAGTGTCTTGAACGATTCCTTATTAAGGTACGGAAACCTGTTTTCAGGTTTGCCAGGAACCCATATGCTGCAGTAGTTACCTGGTTGATGTGTGCTTCTGGAGACATGCTCGGTGTTATATTCACTCCAAGATCTTTCTCCTTGAGCGAGGTTTGCAGTCTTTGGCCACCTAGCCTATACTCTGTCTGCAGTCTTCTTTGCCCTTCCCCTATCTTCATTGCTTTGCATTTGGCTGGATTAAAAATTCGTGGAAGCCAGTTTGCTGGACCTGGTTTCCAAATCTGTCCAGGTCTCTTTTAAGTCCCGGCCCGGTCCTCATCTGATTTAATTCTCCTCATTAAATTAACATCGCCTGCAACAGGGACACTTCGTGTCTAACCTTTCCATATGTCGTTGCACATATACCATATATAGCACTAGTACTAGTGACGACCCATGTGGGACCTGCCTCATCACAGGTGCCATTGTGTACAATAATTACGTACCATGACTCCTTGTTGCCTCCATGTCAGGTAATTCTCTTATCCATTGCAGTGCCCTTAGTGTATATTGAGCCGGTACCTCTAGCTTCCTGCATAATTCTTGTGAGGAACTGTTGTCAAAGGCCTCTTGCAGTCCAAGAAGTGCAATCAAACCCACCCCTCTCTCTCGTGTCTTTCTTCTGTTCTTAATCATTAAATCTCAAGAAGGTTTGTGACAAGGATTTTCTTCATGAAATCCCATGCATGGTTGGCGTTTATACTTTGTTTCTGTTCCAGGTGCTCCACCACTCTCCTCTGATAATCTCTCCAATAAATTTGACACACTATACACGTCAGTGGAACAGGTTCTACAGTTTAGTGCCCCTCCTTTTTCTGTCTCCTTTTTTAAAACATGGGAATAATTGCCATTCTTCCATACCTCAGTAGTTGCCCAGTTTCCCGGGCGGGTTGAAGATTGTGGTAGTGGCTCACACAACATATTCCGCTCTTCTCTAAGACCCACGGGGAGGTTGTTGTCGGTTCCCATTGCCTTGAGGTTCGAGGCCTTAGCAGTTTCTTCACTCCTTCCTCATTGTATTAGTCATCAACACTTGTTGGTATATTCCTTGCTGGTGTCCCCATTGTCGGTCCCTGAGAGGCCTTCCTGTCTCCATGTAAATATTTTCTTAATCTCCATGTGGCTACTCACATACCTTCTTGAGCGTTTCTTGTGAGTTCTCCACTTCTTTCCTCCGCATTATTCAGGTCTTTGACTGTTGTTTTCTTCCTATGTGGCTATACAGCAGTTTTAGGTCAGACTTGACTTTTGCTGCTTTGTCATTTACGTACTGTCGTAGGCTCCCTCCTTATCTGTGCGTACTTGTTTCTGGCTCTTCTACCTAATCTCTTATATTTCCTGGGGCCTTTGCTCCTGTATACTTTTTCCATCTCTGGTGCACTTAGTTTTTGCCTCCCTATCACCTTGGGTAAACCAAGACTCGCTTTGGTCTTCCTACTTATTTCTGTTTCCTTGGGAACAAACCTTTCTCTGCCTCCTTGCACTTTGTTGCTACATATTCCATATCTCGTTAACTGATTTTTACCAGGTCTCTGTCCATGAACTCTGCAGGAAGGTCTCATACTGTGTCGTCCCCCCTTTTGTAGTTTGGCATTTCCCATTCAGTTCCTGTTACATTCTCCACGTGTAACTCTACTATATAGTCAAAAATCAGACCACATGATCGCTAGCTACAAGGGGCCTCTCGTAAGTGATGTCTCAATGTCTAACTGCTCAGGGTGGATCACAAGATCCAGTCTTGTGGCTCATCCTCCTTTCTCTCTCCTGGGTTGTGTCCCTGAATGTTGGATGCATGAGGTATTTCAAGCACACATCATTCATTGGCTCTCATGGTTTTCGGGACCTCATGTGGTCCGAGGTTTTCCCAGTCGATCTCTTTGGTTGAAATCGCCCATTACCGTAACTTTGCTCTGCGCGAGTGGCTCTTCTTGCCGCCTCAACCAGGTGTCCACCATCGCCCTGTTGTTTTTCTTCGTAATCCTCTATTGGCCTTCTGCTGTTCTGTGGTGGGTTATACATCAATCCAAGATAACTTTATGTTCTCCCAGACCTGAATTGTACCTCTATGTAGTCTTTTTCTCCTTATCAGTTCCACGCCTTCCATTTCCTCAACTCCCCAACGGTTTTTTATGAGCAGTGCAACTCTTCTCCCTTACTCTTGTTATCTGTTCTCCTCAGGATCTGATATCCCAGTGGGAGTAGATTGAGTTGTTATTGTCTCAGCGAGTTTTGTTTTCTGTGACTGCTATGATGTGTGGGGATTTCTCACTGATTCTTTCGTGCCTCTCCTTCATGTTTATTCATTTATTCCGTCACACGTTTTGTGTACCAACTTTAATTCTTTTCTTTCACAGTAGTCCTTTGCATGAATATGGAGTTGGGTGGGGGCAGGAAGGCTTGGTGCGGGGCTTTGGGGGCTGTGGTGTGTGGTGGGGTAGTGTTGTGGGGGGGGGGTCAGAAATGCCCATAAGTGACAGCTGTTGGAGTGCGGTTTGTGATGTGTGGGTGTTGCTGGAGAGGGAACAGTTTGAGCGGGTTGTGGTTTGGGTTGCTCAGTTGCATAGGGGATTGTGCGCGGGTTGGAGTCTTTCGGTAGGGAGATCAGCGGGGTGTGTTTGCCTTCCTCTGTGTCGGGTCCTGCCTCATCTTCATCCTTGCCTCTCGTTCTCCTTGGTCTCTGTACCTCTCTTCAGTGTATGTAGTCTTTCTTCTTGTGTTCTGCCGCGATCGAGGTTATTCTCTCTGGTACACTGTTTGTTCCTCAGTCGTGCTTTCTCTTGCAGATCCTGTTCGAACTGATTTTTCTTGATAATTACTGTGACAGGCGTATCCTTCAACTCGCAAACACCAATTCTCCGAAAAATTTGTCACCTGGGTCTTTATCGTCCTCATTATTGTTTTCAATGATGCCTTCAATTCTATTTTTCCTCCTCCTGTTTTATTTCTTTGAAGTTGCCCCTTGGCTTCTTGGAGCCTGTAGATAAAAAACTGACCTCTCCCTTTCTCCTCCCACTGAGTCTCCATTTGCAGCCTCTGAGGTGTTTTGTTTCCTTCATTGAAATGTTCTTGCCATCAGTCCCTGTCCTATCTGAAACTTATATTCTCAGGGAACTGTCTTTCATGATCAGTGTTCCTTGCACTGCAGTTGTCTGTTAGAGTCTCTGCATATAACATTCCTTCATTGTCCTTTTGGACCTGTCATTTGATTCTTAGTATGCTATCATCTTTTTGCTGGCCCACATGGGTCTGGTCGGGCTTTGATACGACCATATCTCTCCCTTTGGTTTCTTACTGTCCCCTGTCTTTGCCTGCATAGAATTTGCTGTTGTTGCATTTGAATGTCATTTGTCTCTCTAATCTGTTTGGATTTTCAGTTTCTCTTCTAAGCCCACTGTATCCTAGTTTCTGCTGCTAAGACTTGTAGTCCCATTCGCTGCACTCTTCAGCTATCCGCTCCATCATTAACTTTCCAAGCTCTTCTATCTTCCTTCCCAACTCTTCTCCCTTTTCTGCGAGCTCTAACTCCCCAATCCTTTCCTCCTGGTTCGTCCACCAGATCTCTGGTTTTCCACGCTACAAGGGCACATTTATTTTTGTTTACACCGAAAGAAGGCTATGTATTTTACCCACAGAGAGAAGTTTATGTGTTTTCAGGGTGTGTGGTGTGGGGGGGGAAGGCCAAGGAGATGAGAGAGAAAGGGGGGAGAGGTAAGGGTAGAAGAGAGAGAGAGAGGAGGATGGGGAGTAGTGAGGGAGAAGATTAGGGGGGTGCGAGAGAGAGAACGAAGGGGGAAAGGGAGAGAAAGGGTTTTAGAGAGAGGGAGAAAGTAGAGAGAGAGATAGAGAGGGCAGAAACCAAGTGAGCTTCACTGGAACATCCCTTAATCTACAACAAGCACACCTTCCTCACCGGCATAATGTGACGACAGTACAGTCAGCCTTGGTTTGGTTTCGTTGTAAAGAGGCTGTACGCTAATTGCAAAGCATGGCAAAGGTATAAGAGACTTCCTAACCACATATAACAGGAACTTGCACATGCAAGGCCATTTTGTAGGATATGGGTGATGTTCAAAAGTGGGGCCATTGATAACTGGGAGGTGGACACCTAAACGAAAGTTAGCATACAGGTAGGGTAGGCCTCCAAAAACTGGTGGTCCTGGTCAAGGACAGACAAGGTTATCTGTGATGGAACTTATTCCACCTTAAATCGACAGGTATGGGACACCTCTACTAGTAGTCAAGAGAAGGCGGACTCTTGCTGAACACTTTGCTACCAAGATGCAAGTTCCTGGATTCAGCAGGGACCTCATTGGCCTCGCTGCAGAATGGTGTCAAAACTGTCAGTGTGCCAATAAGGCAGGAGGAGGGCATTTCTACTTAAATAGCTTGACAAGGAAATGGCTGTGGCCCAGACAAGTTGAGCCAAGTTTGTTGGAGTTGTGCGACCGTAGCAGCACCTCTCACCTCGCATCTTTCAGCACTGCCTAGTACAGTGTAAATGGCCCTCTCTATGGAAAGAGGCAAATGTAGGTCCCGGTAACACCAAAACGAAGAGCAGAGCAAGAGAAATCCAGCAATTTACGTCCCACAGTGGTCACTCTGTCAATCACTGGGGTAGGATCATTGAGCCAATAATCTCATGACAAAAATGACAGAGTTTTTGGTCTACCACTCACTACTTTGTGATCGTCAATAGGCTTCAGGAAAGTTACTCTGCTGCCTGATCTGTTGTTATTAAAACCTCTCCACATAAGTGGCACGGTAACTGGATGAATCCAAAGTCAGCTGTGTGGTAGCCCATGGACATTGGGCGCTTTCGACGGGTTGTGGCACCAGGGCCTCTTAGCAAAACCTCACGCACGGGTATTGCAAGGCTCTCGCTATGTTCCTCAGTGATTACCTTCATGGTGAACTCTAAGTGGTAGTTCTCAATGGACGGATCAGAAAGACTTCCTATTGGGCACGTGTTCACAAGGAAGCGTGCTGGGTCCATTGTTATGGAATGGTCTACTTATTGACCTTCTTCCTCTCATCCCAGAATCACATGCATATGCCAGACGGACTGTACATGACATTCACTTATCCAGAGAACACATGCCAGTCTCTAAGCTAATCAGTCCACCAGCTGAGAGCTATATCAGTCTTGGGGAAATAGATGGCAAGTACATTTGCACTGAGAAAACGCAAAATGATGGATCGTCTCCAGGCACCCATGATGGTGATGCTGTTATTTGTCAAGTCGTAAGGTGAATGGGCGGATGTTGGCACCTGGAGAAGGAGAGAAGTTGATATTTGGGGTGAAATTTGAACTCCAAGTAACCATGAAGAACCATGTTTGTAACTTAGCAAACCAGGCGCCAGGAGCTACAGCACTTATGGCAGTATCTCCATCTGTTTTGACAGTAGGGGTTTGGCAAGATCCTGTCGAGGCACAAGTACGTCACACCTTGTGTATGCTCCACTTTCTGGTTTGCCTGCCCCCTTCATCTGCGACTGCTTTGACAGAGTAGAGGAAACTGGGAAGACATTATTCTCTCGCATGGACCCATCCCTGGATTAGATTGGCTTTCAGCAGGCCTTCAACAATAGAGGGATGTGAGGTGGCCTTACTGTTATGTACAAGGCCCATATTGTCAAAATTCCACACTTGGATCCACTTCCGTGGACAGCGTGAAACAAGCTTTTATGCCACAATTCGGGCAGAAAGCAGCAACTTCACTCTGGCCTGTACCCTTCTCAGAACATCACTCCATCTGAGATCATAATACCCAGGATGGACTCGCGTATGGAACACTTCGTACAGCATAATGATTGTCAACGAGATAAAGTAGTTGATCAAATGAAATGACTGGCAACAGATGCTCACAACATCATCCTGTTCCTACTTGTATGTCTCATACACAATTAAAAATGCTTCAAATGAGCTGATTTGATGTAGGTTACGCTCTTTAGCCTGCCAATAAAGTTAGGATTCTCAGTCTAACCTAGTATAACTCGCTTGTCAATAAAGCTAGCGATCCTTAACCTTGTCAAACCTGTGTAAAACACAAAAGAGGCGGGTGTGAGAGAAAAGGTTTGAGAGAGAAATGCGTGGGAGGGGAGAGAAAAAGAGGGAGGGGGGAGAGAAGGCTAACGAGGAGGGTGGGAGAGAGAGGGGGGGTGTGGGGGAATGCAAGGGAGGGGAGATGAGAAAGATAAAGATGGAGGGGAGAGAAGGCTGAACAGGGTGGGAGCGAGAGGGGGAGTGGTTGGGGAACACGAGGAGGGAAGAAAGATTCGGAAAGGGGGAGGGGAGTAGAAGGCTGAAGTGGAGGGTTGGGAGAGAGTGGGGAGAGGTGGAGGATGCAAGGGAGGGGGGAGAGAGAAAAATGAATGAGGAGGGGAGAGAAGGTGGAAGGAAGGTGGGAGCGGGGGAGAGGTGGGGGAATGCAAGGGAGGGGGAGCGAGAAAGATAGTAAGAGGGAGGGCAGTGAAGGCTGAAGGAGGAGGGTATAAAGCGCGCGAGGGGGAGGTGGGGGAGGGAATTGCAAGGGAGGGGAGAGAGAGAAAGAAAAGAAGGAGGGGAGAGAGAGAAGGCTGAAGGAAGGGTGGGAGAGGGGGAGAGGTGGGGGAGCCAAGGGAGGGGGAGAAGAGAAAGATAGAAAAGGAGGGAGGGGAGAGAGATGGTGAAGTGGAGGGTGGGCGAGAGAGGGGAGATGGGGGAATGCGTTACGAGGGAGGGGAAGAAAAAGAAATGCGGGAGGGGAGAGAAGGCTGAAGAGGAGGGTGGAGAGGGGGGGGGAGAGGTGGGGGAAATGCGAGGGAGGGGGGGAGAGAACTACATAGTAAAAGGGCGGGGAGAGAAGGCTTGAACGTGGAGGGAGGACGAGAGAGGGGAGAGGTGGGGAAATGCAGTGAGGGGGAGAGAGAGAGAAAGATAGAAAGAGGGAGGGAGGAGTAGGTGAAGAGGAAAGTGGGAGGAGAGAGGGGAGAAGAGGTGGGGAATGCGAGGGAGGGGAAGAAATATTAGAAAGAGGGACGGGAGCGATGGCTGCAGAGAAAGGGTGGGAGATGAGCGGGGGGGGAGGGTGGGGGGGAAAATGCAAAGGGAGGGGGAGAGAGCAAGATAGAAAGAGGGGGGGGGACAAGGCTGAAGATGAGGGTGGTGAGAGGGGGAGAGGTGGGGACACGAGAGAGGGGGAGAGAGAATTATAGAAAGAGGGGAGGGGAGGAAGGCTGAAGAGGAGGGTGGGAGAGAGAGAGGGAGAGGTGGGGGAACACGAAGGAGGGGAAGAAAGATTAGTAAGAGGGGGGGAGAGAAGGCTGGACGAGGGGGTGGGAGAGTGAGAGAGAGGGGGAGGGTGGGGGAATGCGAGGGCGGGGAAGAAGACAGAAGAGGGAGGGGAGAGAAGGCTGAAGCAGGAGGTGGGGACGAGCGGAGGAGAGGGTGGGGGAATGCGAGGGGGGGGTGATGAGGGAGAGAGAGGAAAGATTGAAAGAGGGAGGGGAGAGAAGGCTGAAGAGGAGGGTGTGGCAGAGAGAGGGGGAGAGGTGAGAACACGAGGGAGGGGAAGAAAGATAGAAAGGAGGGAGGGGGGCAGGAGAAGGCTGAGCGGCGGGTGGGAGAGGGAGGGGAGAGAAGGCTGGAAGAGGAGGGTGGGAGTGAGAGAGGGAAGGTGGGGGAATGCGAGGTAGGGGGATAGAGAAATATAGAAAAAGGGATGGGAAAGAAGGTGAAGAGGAGTGTGGGAGAAGAGAGGGGGAGAGGAGTGGGGAATGCAAAAGAGGGGGAGAGGAATGATAGAAATAAGGGAGGGGGTAAGAAGGGCCGAAGAGGAGGGTGGGAAGAAAGGGGGAGAGGTGGGGGACCGCAAGGGGGGAGAAAGATAGAAAGAGGGAGGGGAGAGAAGGTGAAGAGGGAGGGTGGGAGAAGAGAGGGGGAGAGGGGGGGAATTGCGATAGGGAGGGGAAGAAAGATAGAAAGAGGGAGGGGAGAGAAGTGATAGAGGCAGGGTGGAGAGTGAAAGGGAGAGGTGGGGGATGAATGCAAGGGGGGGGAGAAGAAGATAGAAAAATGGGAGGGGAAGGAAAGAAGGCTGAAGAGGAGGGGTGGGAGATAGCGGGGAGAGGTGGGGAATGCAAAAGGGAGGGGGAGAGAGAAAGATAGAAAACGGAGGGGAAAGAAGGCCGGAAGAGGAGGGGGGGAAAGGAAAGGGGAGAGGTGGAGGAACCATGGGACGGGGGAGAGAGAAAGTTAGAAAGAGGTGGGGGAAAGAAGCTGAAGAGGAGGGGTGGGAAAGAACGGGGGAAGATGGTGGGGGGAACGCAAGGGGCGAGGGAGATGAGAAAGATAGAAAGAGGGAGGGGAGAGAAGGCTGAAGACGAGATGGGAAGAAAGGGGAGAGGTGGGGGAATGCATTGAGGAGGGGGGGAGGAGAGAGAGGAGAAAGATAGAAAGAGGGGAAGGAGAGAAGGCTGAAAACTAGGGTGGGAGAGAGGGGGAGAGGTGGGAGAATGCAAGGGAGGGGGAGAGAGAAAGATGAAAGAGGGAGGGGTAGAGACAGGGCTGAAGAGAGGGTGGGAGAGAGAGAGGGGGAGAGGTGGGGGGGAATGCGAGGGAGGGGAGAAGATAGAAAGAGGAGGGGAGAGAAGGCTGAAGAGGAGGGGGGAGAAGAGCAGGGGGAGAGGTGGGGGAAATGCGAGGGAGGGGGATACGAGAAAAATAGAAAAAAAGGGAGGGGGAAAGAAGCTTGAAGGGAGGGTGGGAGAGAGAGGTGGATAGGTGGGCTGGGGAATGCAAGGGAGGGGGAGAGAGAAAGATAGAAAAGGGAGGGTAATGAAGCTGAAGAGGAGGGTGGGGAAAGAAAAGGGGGTGATGTGGGGGAACGCAAGGGAGGGGGGAGAGAGAAAAGATAGAAAGAGGGAGGGGAGAGAAGGCTGAGTCGAGGGTGGGAGAGCGGGGGGGGGAGCGGAGGGAGAATGCAAGGGAGGGGGAGAAGAAAGATAGAAAGAGGGGTGGGGAAAGAAGGCGACGAAGAGGTGGGTGGGAAAGAAAGGGGGAGAGGTGGGGAACGCAAAGGGAGGGGGGAGAGAGAAGGATAGAACGAGAGGAGGGGAGAGGGACGAGAAGAGACGAAGGCTGAAGACGAGGGTGGGAGAGAGAGAGGCGGGAGAGGTGGGAGAAAGCAAGGGTGGGGGAGAGGAGAGAAAGATAGAAAGAGGGAGGGAGAGAAGGCTGAACGACGAGAGGTGGGAGTGAGAGGGGAGAGGTGGGAGAATGGCAGGGAGGGGGAGAGAGAGAAAGATTGAAAGAGGGAGGGGGAGAGAAGGCTCTGGAAGACGAGGGTGGGAAAGAAAGGGGGAGAGGTGGCGGGGAACGCAAGGGAGGGGGAGAGAGAACGACAGGAAGAGGGAGGGGAGAGAAGGCAGAAGAGGAGGGTGGGAGAGAGAGGGGGAGCAGGTGGGGGAAATGCGAGGGAGGGGGGAGGGAAAATAGAAAAAGGGAGGGGAAAGAAGGCTCTGAAGAGGAGGGTGGGAGAGAGAGGTGGAGAGGTGGGGGGAATTGGCAAGGGAGGGGGAGAGAGACAGAAAGAAGAGGGAGGGGAGAGGAAGGCTGAACAGAGGGTGGGAGAGAGCGGTGGAGAGGTGGGAGAATGCCAGGAGGGGGAGAAAGTTAGAAAGAGGGAGGGGGAAAGAAGGCCGAAGAGGAGGGTGGAGAGAGAGGGGACAGGTGGGAGAATGCAAGGGAGGGGGCTGAATGAGAAGATAGAAAGAGGGAGGGAGAGAGAGGAGAGAATGGCTGAAGACTGGGTGGGTAAGAAAGGGGGAGAGGTGGGGGAAAACGCAAGGGAGGGGGAGAGAGAAAGACAGGAAGAGGAGGGGAGAGAAGGCAGAAGTGGTGGGTGGGAGAGTGAGGGGGAGAGGTGGGGAGAACGCGAGGGAGGGGAAGAGAAAGATAGAAAAAGGTACGGGTGAGAGGCTGAGAGAGGGGTGAGAGACGCAGGGAAGAGGTGGGGGAATGCAAGGGGGAGGGGGGAGACAGAAAGATAGAAAGAGGGAGGGGAGAGAAGGTGTAAGAGGATGGTGGTGAGGGGGGAGGTGGGGGAACACGAGGGAGAGGGAAGTGAGAAATATAGAAAGAGGGAGGGCAGAGAAGGCAAGAGAGGAGGGGGGACGAGAGTGAGCGGGGAGAGGTGGGGGAACACGAGGAAGGGAAGTAAGATAGAAGGAGGGAGCGGGATGAGAAGGCTGAAGAGGAGGGTGGGATGAGAGAGAGGGGGAGAGGTGGGGAAACACGAAGAGGGAAGAAAGATTGAACGAGGAAGGGGAGAGCAGGCTGAAGAGGAGGGTGGGAGGAGCGGTGGAGCGGTGGGGGAAAGCGAGGGAGGGGGAGAGAGGAAAGCTAGAAAGACTGGTTGGGCGAGAGAAGGTGAAGAGGATGGTGGGGGAAGAGAGAGGGGGAGGGAGGAAAGCTAGAAAGAACGAGGCAGGGGCGAGAAGGCTGAAGAGGAGGGTGGGGGAAGATGAGAGAGTAGAGAGGGGGAGAGGTGGGGGAAAATGCCGAGGGAGCGGGGGGGGAGAGAGAAAAAATTAGAAAAAGGGAGGGGAAGAAGGCTGATGAGGAGGGTGGGAAGAGAGGGGGAGAGGTGGGGAATGCAAGGGAGGGGAAAGATAGAAAGAGGGAGGGAGAGAAGGCGCTGAGACGAGGGTGGGAAAGGAATAGGTGGGAGAGGTGGGGAACGCAAGGGAGGGGGAGAGGAAGACAGGAAGAGGGGAGGGGGAGAGAGGCTGGAAAGTGTGGGTGGTGTTGGGAGAGAAGGGGGCTGGTGGGGGGAATGCCAAGGGAGGGGGAGTGAGAAAGATAGAAAGAGGGGGGGGAGAGAAGGCTGAAGAGGAGGGTGGGACGAGAGAGGGGGAGAGGTGGGGGAATGCGAGGGAGGGGAAGAAACGATAGAAAAGAGGGACGGGAGCGGAAGGCCTGAAGAGAAGGGTGGAGGAGAGAGAGGGTGAGAGGTGGGGGATTGCAAGGGAGGGGCGAAAGAGCGAGAGAAGATGAAGAGGGAGGGGAGAGAAGGCTGAAGAGGAGGGTGGGTGTGGAATTTATTTGGTCCCTAAAGTTTTCCAAGGACAGATCCAGCCCATGGCGTATGGGACGCTGAGCTGGGGCCCTGAAACCCTCCCAAACAAAAAAAGCATTCTCTGGTTGGTGATTGTGGTAAGCGTGTTTATTTATAGATTTACCCTTCAGGGAAGGAGTAGGTAGTTCTACGATAGTATATTAATATTGGTTTACTAAGGCAAATGTAGATAATAATAATGGAGGGAACCTAAGACCTTTAACATAGGTAGTAATAGGCCATTAATGTAGGGCAAAACACTAGGATAAATTAGCTTAGGGAGAAATGGCAGCCCTAGTTTGAACGAAAGAGACGAGGGTCTGCATAGAAGGACCGCTGTTATTCTTAAGACGGACCCTTCAAGACAATGACGTTGCCGTGATCAGCAGACAGCGCCCCCAGTGTGTCTTCACATCTGAGACTTGGGGAAAATCTGGGAGAGGGCACCTCGATGTACGTAGATGACCTCCGTCAGGGCCATTACTAGTACGACAAGCCTTCACTTTTTTCTCGTAGGTACTGGCTAGTGTCTGGGAAGATTAGTGAGTGAGTAACTGTGGGCCGGTTACAGGTGAGAATGCCCAAGTACGTACCATGTTCTCAGAGCAGTCTAGAAGCTAGCGAATGAGTTGCATAGTAATACTAGGGGGATTACATATCCCTCTTGGCTATAGGTATTTCTGAGGAGCAGGCAGGACACTAATTACGATTGAAATATTTGCAGGAATTAATGTCCCGGTTGCACATGGTTTCTGAGGGGGATGGGGGGAGTCCAAAGGGGCTAGGCTAGCTTAGGGAAGTGAAGCTCAGGATATATGCTGCAACACCAAGTAAGTTAGTACTTTTATACGTGCATGCAGGCGAGGTTTCTTGCAATACCATTCATTTGTGGGAAAATCTGTCCTATAAGCCCACTTGTGAGGCTGAGGTACCCACCTCAGAGATCGGTGCAACAGAGTTTGCCAGGGTAGGCGACTATCACTTGGAGGCAGTCCACACAAATTTTCACAGTGGGAGAGGGGGGGAGATAGGTGGGGGAAACACGAGGGGAGGGAGCGAGAATATAGACCAAGTCGGTGACGCGGCCCCGAGAGAAGGTGAAGAGGAGGGTGGGAGAGAGAGGGGGAGAGGTTGGGGAACACGAGGGCGGGGAAGAAAGATAGAAAGGGGGGCGGAGAGAGGTTGAAGAGGAGGGTGGGGAGGAGAGAGGGGGGAGAGTGGGGGAACACGGGGGGAGGGAGGGGAAGAGATAGAAAGAAGGAGGGGAGAGAAGGTGAAGAAGAGGAGGGTGGGAGAGAGAGGAGGAGGAGGTGGGGGGATGCGCAGAGAGAGGCAGAGAGAAAGATAGAAAGGGGAGGGGAGAGAAGGCTGAAGAGGAGGGTGGGAGGAGGGGGGAGGTGGGGGAACTCGAAGGAGGGTGGAGGAAGGAAGGATAGAAAGTGGGAGGGGAGACACAGGCTGAAGGGTGGGTGGGAGAGAGGGGTGAGAGTGTGGGGGAATTTACGAGGGAGGGGGAGGGGAGAAGAGAAAAATAGAAAAAGGGGGGGAAAGACGGCTGAAGAGGAGGGTGGGAGAGAGGGGGGGAGAGGTGGGGGGAATTCAAGGGAGGGGGAGAAAAAGTGAAAGAGGGGGGGAGAGAAGGCTAAAGGAGGGGGGGGAAGAGAGGGGAAGAGGTGGGGGAAGCGAGGAAGGGGGGGGGGAAAAATAAAAAAAGGGGGGGGGAAAGAAGGTCAAGGGGGGGGGGAAAAGAAGGCGAAGGGGAGGGGGGGAAAGAAAGGGAGAAGGTGGGGAACGCAAGGGAGTGGGAGAGAGAAACATGAAAAGGGGGGGGGGAGAGAAAGGCTGAAGCGAGGGTGGGAGAGAGAGAGGGGGAGAGGGGGGAGAAGCAAGGGGGGGGAGGGAAAGAAAAATAGGGGGGGGGGAAAAAAGGGCTAAAGGGAGGGGGGGAAAAAAAGGGGGGAGAGGGGGGGGAACGCAAAGGGGGGGGGAAGAGCAAGATAGAAAAGGGGGGGAGAAAAGGTGAAGCGGAGTGGGAAAAAAAGGGGGGGGAAGAGAGAAAAGATAAAAAGAGGGGGGGGAGGAAAGGGCGAAGAGGATGGTGGGAGAGAGAGGGGGAGAGGTGGGGGAACACGAAGGAGGGGAAAAAAGATAGAAAGGGGAGGGGAGAAAAGGTGAAGAGGAGGGTGGGAGAGAGGGGGGGAGAGGTGGGGGAAATGCAGGGAGGGGGGAGAGAGAAAAAAAGAAAAAGGGAGGGGAAAAAGGCTTGGGGGAGGGGGGGAGGAGAGGGGGGGGGGGGGGGGAATTCAAGGGGGGGGGAGAGAGAAGTAGAAAGAGGGAGGGGGAGAAAGGCTAAAGATGAGAGTGGGAAAAAGGGGGGGGGAGAGGTGGGGGAATGTAAGGGGGGGGAGAGAGAAAGTGAAAGGGGGAGGGGAGAAAAAGGCTGAAGACGAGGGTGGAGGAAGGGGAGAGGGGGGGGGAATGCGAGGGAGGGGGGGGGAAGAAAAATAGAAAAAGGGAGGGGAAAGAAAGGTCAAGGGAGGGGGGGAAAGAAGGCTAAAAGAGGGGGGTGGGAAAAAAAGGGAGAGGGTGGGGAAACGAAAGGGAGGGGAGAGAGAACATAGAAAGAGGGAGGGGAGGGGAAGGCTGAAGACGAGGGTGGGAGAGAGAGGGGGGGGAGAGGGGGGAGAATGCAAGGGGGGGGGAGAGAAAAGATAGAATGGGGAGGGGGAAAGAGGCTGAAGAGGAGGGTGGGAAAAAAAGGGGGGAGGGGGGGGAAAACGAAAGGGAAAGGGAGAAGAAAGATAGAAAGGGGGGGGAGAGAAAGGCTGAAGACGAGAGGGGGAAAGAAAGGGGGAGAGGAAAGATAGAAGAGGGAGGGGGGGAAAAAGGCTGAAGAAGGGGGGGGAGGGGGGAGAGGGGGGGAATGCGGGGGGGGGGAGAGAAAAAAAAAAAAAAGGGAGGGGAAAAAGTCTGAAGGGAGGGGGGAGAGAAGGGGGACGGTGGGAAAATGAAAGGGGGGGGAAGAGAAAGAAAAAAAAGAGGGGGGGAGAGAAGGCTGAAGATGAGGGGGGGGAAAGAAAGGGGGGAGGGGGGGGGAACGCGAGGGGGGGAAAGGAAGGTGAAGAGGAGGGTGGGAGAGAGAGGGGGGGGGTGGGGAAAGCAAGGAGGGGGAGAGAGAAAGATAGAAAAGGGAGGGGGAGAGAAGGTGAAGATGAGGGTGGGAAAGAAAGGGGGGGGGGTGGGGGAACGCGGGGGAGGGGGAAAAGGCTAAAGGGAGGGTGGGAGAGAGGGGGGGAGAGGGGGGGGAAACGCAAGGGGGGGGAGAGAGAAAGATAGAAAGAGGTAGGGAAAAAAGGCTGAAGGGGGGGTGGGAGGAGAGGGGGAGAGGTGGGGGAAAGCGAGGGAGGGGAAAAAAAGATAGAAAGAGGGAGGGGAAAAAGGCTAAGAGGAGGGTGGGGGAGAGAGGGGGAGGGGGGGGGAAAATGCGGGGGGGGGAAAGAAAGATAGAAAAAGGGAGGGGAGAGAGGCTAAAAGGGAGGGTGGGAGAGAAGGGGGAGGGGGGGGGGAAACGAGGGAGGGGAAGAAAGATAAAAAGAGGGAGGGGAGAAAGGCTGAAGAGGAGGGTGGGAGAAGGGGGGAGAGGTGGGGAATGTGGGGAGGGGAAAAGATAAAAAGGGGGGGGGGGAAGAACGGGAAGAGGGGGTGGGGAAAGGGGGGAAGGTGGGGGAATAAAAAGGGGGGGGAAGAAAGAAGAAAGAGGGGGGAAGAGAATGTGAAGAGGAGGGTGGGAGAGAGAGGGGGGGGGTGGGGGAAAGAAAGGGGGGGGAAGAAAGAAGAGGAGGGGAGAAAGGGCTGAAGAGGAGGGTGGGAGAGGGGGGGGGAGGGTGGGGAACACGGGGGGGGGAAGAAAGATAGAAAGGGGGGGAAGAAAGATAGAAAGGGGAGGGGAGAGAAGGCTGAAGGGAGGGTGGAGAGAGAGGGGGGAAGCGAGGGGGGGAAAAGAAAAGATAGAAAGTTAAAGGGGGAGAGGGCTGCAGAGGAGGGTGGGAGGAGGGGGGGGAGGGGGGGAAGTGGGGGAGGGGGGAAAAGGCTAAAGAGGAGGGTGGGCGGGGGGAGGTGGGGGAATGCAAGGAGGGGGAGAGAAAAAATAAAAAGGGGAGGGGGAGAGAAAGGCTGAAGAGGAGGGTGTTGGGGGCCAGAAAATTTGGGCCCCAAGATTGTTGAGAAGTGTGCGACCCATGCGCATCTTAATCGATCTTTCAGCACTGTATACAGTGTAAATGGCCCCCCTCTATGGAAAGAGGCAAAAGTGTCCCCGTCCAAAAAGAAGGGAAGAGAATCGGAACTACAGTCCGTGTCACTCCTTCAACATGGGGAAAATCCTTGAGACAATAAATCAAAACAAATGACAAGTTTTTTTATATCACTCATACTTGTGATCGTCAAAAAAGGCTTTAGGAAAAAGGGACTTTGTTGATTGTTGTTAAACCTTCCACTAAGTGGGACCCGTCACTGGTGAAACCAAAATCAGCTGGTGGTAGCCGGACATTGCGGGCTTTCGACCGGGGTTTTTGGCCCCCCCCCCCCCCCCCCCGGGGCCCCCCCCCCCCCCCCCCCCCCCCCCCCCCCCCCCCCCCCCCCCCCCCCCCCCCCCCAAGTGTCCCCAAGGAAGCGTGCTGGGGTCCAATTGTAAAAAGGAATGTCAAAATTCAAGCCTTCCCCTTTTTCTCATCCCAGAATTTAAAGCTATGCAGACGACTGCACCTGACATTTATTATCCAAGAAAAAATCCCGCTCTTAAGTACATTTAAACACCCGCTGGGTATATCACTTGGGGAAATAATGGCAAGTAACATTTGCACCCGAAAAAAACGAAAAGTGAGTTTTTTAGGCCCCTGGGTAATGTGGTGCGTAGTAAGGATGAAGGGAGGGGTTGGCCCCTGGAAAGAAGTTGTATCCTTGGGGAAATTTGACTCCAAAAAAACCTGAAGAACCAGTTGTAAATCTTGCAAACAAGGCAGCCAGGAAGCTTACAGCCTTCCCGTATTGATTATGACAGTAGGGGTTGCAAGTTTTGTGGAGGCCAAGTACGCTTGCACTTGAGTATGCTCCCCTTTCTTGTTTTTCCTGCCCCCCCTTCATCTGCGGCTTGACAGAGTGAAACAGAGCAAGTTCCACTCTGCCTGCCCCTCTGGGTAGATCTGTCATTTCAGCAGGCCCTTTACATAGGGGGGATTTGGGGGCCTTATGTTATGTAAAAGGGCCAATTTTTTTCAAAAACCACCCGGATCCACTTCGAGGGGCAGCGTGAAACAAGCTTTTTTGCCACAAATGGACAGAAAGCACAACTTCACTTGGTGTACCCTTCTCCGAACATCACTCCTCTGGATCTATAAACCCCCGGGTACTCGGGATGAACACATTTGTACATAAAGATGTCAACGAGAAAAAACAGTTGTCAAATGAAAAGGGGGGCCCCCAAAATGGGCCCCCCTTCATCCTTTCCCTCTTGTATGCTTTTTAACAAAAAATGTTTTTAAATGAGTGATGTAGGAACAGCTTTGCTTGCCAAAAAAGTTGGAATCCCTTTAAACCCGTAAATATTGTCAATAAAAATAGGGATCCCTTAAACCCTTGTCAAACCCTGTGTGAAAAAAAAAAAAAAAAAAAGTTTAAGGGGGGGGGGGAGAGAAGGCTGAAGAGGGGGGTGGGGAGAGAGGGGGGAGAGGGGGGGAAAACGGTCAAAATTTCCCGGTCGCTGTGTGAAAAAAGTGGGTGGTGTGCTACTCACCTAGTTGTGGTTTCGGGTCGAGACTCGCTCCGGGCCCCTGTGGGTTTTGTGTGGTGTGTGTGTGTGGTGTGTGTGTGTGTGGTGTGCAGAAAGTGTGTGTGTGGTGTTGTGTGTGTGTGGTGTGTGTGTTGTGTGGTGTGTGTGGTGTGTGTGGTGTGTTGTTGTGTGGGGTGTGTTTGGGGTGTGCATGGTGTGTGTGTGCGTGTGTGTGTGTGATGTGTGCTGATGCAGTGTGCTGGTGTGTGTGCAATGTGGTGTGAGCAATGAGTTGTTTTGTGTCCCAGAAATAAACCCCACCTCATTTCCCTAAAATAAAAAGATACCATTAATCTGAGGAATTTAACTTTTTTAATACAGTTGTGTTAAAGAGTTTTCTTTTGCCCAGTTGTTACTACCTTATAACCCTGTGTACCCAATACTTGCTTTCAGTTTTATGTCTTTGTGTCTTAAAAAATTTTCTCTTAAAAAATGTTTTCATCCCATGGGCCCCAACTTATTTTCCCCCTGCCTTTCCTTGCTCCTACAAATTTTATCTTCCCCCACTTTCTTGGGGGTGTGTGTATGATATCACTTGGGGCGGGTTTTTTGACAGCCAGCTACCAGTGGTCGTAGGGCCGGCTCTACCACTCAAAACTTCCCCTTAACCACAAACAGGTGATCTGTACGTTACAACTCAGAGGGGATGTCCATCCAGATGCTTGCTGTACGATGCTCGCTGTACGATGCTCGCTGTATGATGCTCGCTGTACGATGCTCGCTGTACGATGCTCGCTGTATGATGCTCGCTGTACGATGCTCGCTGTACGATGCTTGCTGTATGATACTTGCTGTACGATACTTGCTGTACGATGCTCGCTGTACGATGCTTGCTGTACAATGACTCTTGTGCTCTCGCCCTTCCACCCCCAAAAACTCTTCAATTATTCTATTCTCATTTGCCTGGTCTGAGTCCTCATTTACCACACTTATCACTTGTATATTGCTACTTTTATAATTTACACTTCACTGTGTGTGTGTGTGTGTGTGTGTGTGAGTGTATGTGTGTATGTTTGTGTGTGTGTGTCTGGTGTATGTCTGTGTGTATGTTGTGTGTGTGTCTGTGTGTGTGTCTGTGTGTGTGTCTGTGTGGTGTGTCTGTGTGTGTGTCTGTGTGTGTGTCTGTGTTTTGTGTCTTGTGGGGTGTCTGTGTGTATGTCTGTGTGTGTGTCTGTGTGTGTGTCTGTGTGTGTGTGTATGTGTTGTGTCTGTCTGTTTTGCAGACAGCCTGTATTGTCTGCACAGACAGCCTATGCTGTTCCCAGCTTAGTTATATTTGCTGGCACTAGGTGCTGCCCTCTAGGCCTGCCCAGGTCAGTGGGACGCTGGTCCCCCCTCGCATTTGCTCTCTCACTCAGCGGCCTAGAAGCAGTAAAACAAGTCTACTCCCTCTCTCCTCAGGGGCATGGCTCTCCCGGGCCATGGGCACAACACACAAGCCTTGTACCACCACGACTTTGCAAATAAAGTAAGAAGCCCCCGAAGACTATCATTTACTCCCCACTTCCAGAATCACCAAATAATCTCGTTCACATTGGTGGGAAGTGGTGGCCAAAGCAAGTGTGTTTGCCTGGAGAGAGGAAGGGATGAAGTTGTGTTCACTTCATCACCTACATTAGAAACATCCGTCTCTCAACGAGTTATCCTGATGTCGTGTCTGCACGTTTCAGCATCCAGACACAGGTACAAGCAGGATCTAGCCAAAATTTACCAATTTTTTTCGAGAATTGTAAGTGACCCCATGCTACAGTGTTCCATGCTGTTTCTCAAGTCATGTGTTCAGCATCACTTGTATGTTCTGCTGTTGTTCAGCTCAACACAGCTATTTCAGCCAAACCAGAGGTGAGTTTTGTGGGATTTCTGCATCCAGTGTGCATGTCTCTGTGTATGTGGAGGAGGAAGTGGCGTTCCTCGCCTTGCCAACGCTCGCCCTACTCACACCTCACCACACCATCCACCACCATGTGCTCACTCCCTCTGCAGTGTTTTCTGCTGTTTTCCGTGTGAATTGATTGCCAGAGCTGTGTATCGAGTGCACGAGGCCACTCGAAGCCACGTGGATCAGCAAGCCATGTGGATCAGCAAGCTATGTGGATCAGCATGCCACGTAGATCATGATGCCACATGGATCCCGATGCCACGTGGGTGTGTGGACGATGTCACATGGATCTACAAGCTATGTGGGTTACCAAGCCAGATGTCCCAGGCACATGCTGTGGTCTGCTGCCCGACTTCATGACATCACGATGTCTGCCTGACGTCACCTCGAGATGTCTGCTGACAACACAGTGCTGCTGATGTCACCTCACAACGTCACGCCTGACATTCACATGATGTCACATCGAGTGTTTCAGTAATTACGTCAGTATTGTCGAGAAGATTGAGAGAAGATATATGTGTCGTGTTTAATTAATTCCTCTCAGTCAATGCTCTCAATGTTAGTGTTAGGTCTTAGTGTCAGTTTTATGCACAGAAAAGCATCATTTGCTAGTTAAGCCATGTTGTACCGCATGTACTGCTGGTGTATGTAAAGTTTTCCATGTGTCCTGTGTGGTCTTGAGCCCAGCTGTGTGTTCACCACAGGTCTGCGGCCAGACCCCTGTGTAACTCTTTGTTGCCTGTCACCCGGTGTGGCCAGCGCGTTTGACGGCTGATATTAGTCAGCCTTGAGCATATGAGCCCCTTGTATAGAAAGCTCTTACGTTCGTCACTCATAGATGTTCTGCAGAATTGTACCTGCTACGATTCCCATCAAAATTTGCTTCACTTCACCTCCAGACCTTCAGAGTGCAGTTATATGTAGAGAAACAAGTCTGGGGATGCTTAGACTAACCTCTGCTATAACTCCAACTGCCAAGAGAATGACACTCGTCAAGCCGCAGTTAGCCCTGTCAGCAGGCGCTGTGTCAGCCTCGTGTCATAGCTTCAGTGAGCTCCTGCACAAAGATGATGTCACTTTGACTGCTAGCTCGCTCACTGCAGCCTGGTGTATGATGTTACGACTCCCAGATGTTTCGCCAGTCGTCTCTGCCACGACTCGCTCCACGACTCACTTCACGCTCGCCGGCAGTGACAGCCCAGTGACAGTACCTGTCGAGAAGTGTCCTCCTGAGTCGGTTGCCAGAAGTCCTGCCCAGTTGCCGAGTTTTGACGCCTCACTCAAATGCACCAGCATGTCGTGCCCAGGTTGAGTGAAACCTGAGTGGCTCCTATGATGACTGCCTCACCATTCTAGAGGAGACTGTACCTGTTATGTAACAGCTCAGCCACAGCGATGTCTCCTGTGTTGCAGTTATGTCCAGACGGGGAAAGGGTGCAGTGATGCCCTTCGACGCTCACTGTCTTTGACCACGATGTTTAGCACACCCCACATGTGTTTTTCTTCCCTCCCTGTAGGAAGCTTTTTCTCCATGTCCATATGTATATACAGTGGACCCACAACCAACGATGGCATGTCTAACATTAAATCCGAATAGCGATACATTTTAAGCAAAAAATTTTGCCTCGACTAGCACTAAAAAAACTCAACCAACACGATTCGTTCCGTCTGAGACGCGTCCACTTCTGGCCAGTGTTTTCAAGCCAGCCAGCCACCGCAGTCCCATCCAAACATACAATCGGAACATTTCATGAGGGGAAATTTTCTCCAGGAGGGGGGTAACAGCCCCCTTCAGCCCCTTTCAGCCCTGAGAGGCCCAGCCCTCTCAGAAGGGGCAAATATCTTGTTTACTGCTACAGCGAGTAATTGATCCCAGATGCAGTACCAATATGCGACGTGGCTCGACGCTCCTTGCGGTCCTGTGTTGCAAAGTGTAGCTTAATAAAAGACAGTTCATCTCTTACCTTAGCAGGACAATTAAGGAAAATCCTACTCCCACTTTATTACCATGGTAAAGATAATGTACATTGCTGTCTATGCTTAAGACAGCAAGAAACAAACATTCTGCTTTGCTTCATGAAGGAAGTGGCAAGGAAGCAAAAAGTACTAGGTCAGCTTTTCCTTTATGTGCTAAGGGCAGTGACGGCGTGGGGCGCTGTGGCGTCTTCTGATTACCTTTGACTCTACTGAGAGTGACACTGATGCCAGGATAACCAACAAAGAACCATCTGTGCGTTAGTGTGAACAAAGTGTCTCATAAAACACAATAAACACTTAAGAGAAGTGTGATCAGCTTCTTTTAGTGATAAGAAATTTTGAAACAATAAAGACAAATCTTGTGGAACATAGTGTAACAGTGTGCGTATTCCTAGACTATGGAAGACGTGGACATCCAAGGACATTTCAGCTTCTATCAAGTCACCGTATCTGTCGAAGGTGTGAAGAACACCCTAGATCACGCTACAAGAGCAAGGTAGGTTTCAAAATTTCTTGTAGTACGGGGGATGCACAGTTTTTGATTCGCAAGGAGTTTGTAATCAACCTATAGTTGGCAATAAGGTGCGGACTTTTGAGTCCAAACAAGTACGTAATTTGTCAGCAATCAGTGAATGAAATATGCTGACATAACACCCCTAGGGTAATTTATAATCTTACAAATTATAAACTCATTTCAGCCCGTTGAGGAATGATTTCGACAGCTTCTAAAGCCCTTGTCTGCAGGGGCGGCTGGAGGCGATCAGCTGTCTTTCTAATTTAAAGTTTTCCCTATACAAAATGTATAAGCTTAGCTGGTAATACCATTTCTAAAACCTTTTTGGCGTCCCTCGAACCGGAAAAAGGGCCCACACGGGGGGCCAAAATATGTTGTACAAACAGTGTACAAAAAAACCCTACGCCCCCAAAGGTCCTTCGAAAAAGCGGGAAAACTGGGTTTTTACAATTTAAAAATCAGTAAAAAAGGGGGCCCCCCAGACTCAATCACAGAGAATGGGCACCCAAAAAGAAAAAACGGGCGCTCGTCCAGCTTTAAACCTAAAAAAAATGGGACCTGAGTGCTCGGCCAAAAAAAAAAACCGGGGGATGGCCCCCGGGCTCCACTGCTCCAAGCTCAAAAATCGTGACTACGACAACAAAAACCCCAATGATGTTGGGTTTTGTCTAGTGTATATACAATAGTGTTTATAATTTTTTATGGGACAGAGAAAAGGGGACAAAATTGTTTTAAAAAGTTTTACTTAAAGTTAAACCTGTTAAAAAAAGGGAAAACTTATATAAAAAGGGTGTAAGCTTTTAAATAAATTAACGGGGAACATTTTTTTTTATGTCAGAAATATTCACGTGTGTTTTGCATTTATACAATGACTTTTAAATAGTGTATATTTAATAAAGGGTGTTTTAAACTCGCCCATTTAGTTAAATTCGTTTTCAGGCTGACACAGCAAATAAACCTTTAAACCCAGCCATATTTACCCCTGTCCCCTTTCAGGGTTTCTTTGTTTCCTGAGGTTGGGCTTAGTAGGCCCAGTGGACTGACTCATTTTTGCTGACTTAAGCATAACAAAAAACCCAGTTTTTATAGAAAAGTCAGTTTTTTTTTAAACACTCAAAGTTGGTGCTAGAATTTACATTATACCATTAAATGGTTTTTTAAAACCCCAATTTTTCCCGCCCTTTAAAGGGCCCTAAGTTTAACACAATTAGAAAATTTAATTTTTAAATTTAAAATTTAACTAAAAGATAAAAACATAGATTTTGATAAATTTTTTGAGGTAAATTTAAATTATTTTAAAAAAATTTTCTGAAAAAAATTTAAAATTCAGACTAACGGGATTTTTAAAAAAGGAATTTTTGAATCAGACCCATCTGAGGATAAAAATTAAAAATTTTTTTGGATCCCTTTAGTAATCAACAATTAAGGTGGACGGGTTGGAACGGGCCTACCCTCCCGCAAAACTCTGTCACAGAGACCTACTGTAACTAGGGGGCCCAAACCCCTTTTAACCTGAAACCACAACAAGTGCCCCCTTTTTCCCCCAAAGAAAACCTCCCTTTGTCTTTAAACCTTTTTTCCAAAGGTATAATTTGAAAATTCATTAGTTTTTTTTCAGTCTATGGGTTTAAATTCCCAAAACTGACTTTGAGGGAGATTCCTAAGTTCAATTATCTTCAATGTTTGTGAAGGGAGAACCCTATGAATTTATTAAGTTCTTTTCCCGGGTGGTTAAAGGTAATTTAAATGGGCCTTAGGGTTGTTTAGAAAGAAAAATTACTTTAAATCCCTGAAAAGGGCCAGAGTTAACATGAAAGTTTTAAATTTATCAAGCTTGAAGCCACCCAAACATTTTTTTCCCAGATTTAAAAGGCCCAATTTAGAATCACATTAGACAATAGTCTCAGATTTTCTGGGTTGCTAAAATATGCCCCCAAGACAATGGGGTTTGGTTTATCAGGGGGTATTGTACAAATAAGTGTACCCAAACTATTAAAAAGAATTTAAAAAAAATTTTGTTTAATAAAAGCTATTTCACTTGTGAAAAATTAGCAATGGGGTTTTCAAACAATAGTTTCATGCATGCAAGCAAGGCAAAATGAAAAAACCACAAATCCCCTGGAAAAAAAACCCTTCCCAAAACCCGTATAAAAAAGAGTAAATGGCCCCCCATAAGTTTTTAATTCCTTCATGAGAGCTCCTTGGGGGGTTTGCGAAATTATCATTTGCGAATGAATTTTCCCCCTAAGAAAAAAATGGGAAAACAAATTAATCCGTGGGAAAAAACCCAAAAGTATTTAAATTTTTTTTTTTTACCACATGAAATATACATTTTTTCCCACACACAAAGAGGAAAGGATACATGCATAATAGTAGATTTGTACATGCACAGTATATATTGTGCTGTACTACTCTACTAAATGAAGAATAAATGACCCCTTTTTTGAAGATGCAGCAATGACTGATGAGACACTGTGTCCTGGAGTGCCTTTCCTCCTGAGCACTGTAGGTCCTTTTTGGCATTTTCTTCCAGAACAGGCCTTATCACACTGTGTATCCACTACGATTTTTAAGTCTCTCAAACCACCTTTGCTGGCTTTAAATTCACCAATATGGGCACTAGTTCCGGGCGTTTTTCCCTGTTCACCTGGGTGTTAGTCGATTGGTGGGGTTGCATCCTGGGAGACAAGTTTAAAGGACCCCAATGGAAATAAGTTAGAGAGTCCTCGATGATGCACTGACTTTCTTGGTTATCCTGGGTGGCAAACCCTCCGGGGTTAATCGTTTCTGGGTAATTGTTTCACGTTAATGCCACACAAACAACACTCTCTCCACATCTACGAGTAATACAGCTGAGGTGGTGCAGCAACAACAGCTGTGGGGGCAGCAAACCCAAAGGTGCAGCAGCAACTGTGGTGCAGCAACGCTGACCATGGTGCAGCTGTGGTGCAGCAACAGCTCCCTGGTCCATTTATCAGCTGACCGTGGTACAGCAGCAGCTGACTGTGGTACGATAGTATTTATCACCCTTTTACCCCCGAGTTGGCACTAGAAGCTTTCTTTGGGCCCATGGTGGCTTTTTAGCAGTTACAAGCACTATAAATAATGGAATAATACAAAATGTTTTCGAATGTATGCATGCAACTGGCCACCCTGGCTTGTAAACAATGACGGCAAGGCAGGCGCTCAGGCTGGACGACAGGTTCGGGATGATCATGTCAGAAACAGCTGATGGTGCAACAGCAGCTGACCGTGGTGCGCAGCAGCTGACTGATCCAGCAACAGCTGACTGGTCCAGCAACAGCTGACTGATCCAGCAACAGCTGACTGGTCCAGCAACCGCGACTGGTCCGCAACAGCTGACTGGCCAGCAACACTGACTGATCCACCAACAGCTGACTGGTTCCCGCAACAGTTGACTGATCCAGCAACAGCTGACTGTCCCGCAACAGTTGACTGATCCAGCAACAGCTGACTGGTCCAGCAACAGCTGACTGATCCAGCAAACACTGATTGTGGTGCAGCAGCAGCTAACTGATCCCGCAACAGCTGACTTTGGTCCAGCAACAGCTGATCCTGGTGCAGCAGCAGCTGACTGATCCAGCAACAGCTGACTGGGCCCCGCAACAGCTGATCGTGGTGCAGCACAGCTGACGATTCAGCAACAGCTGACTGGTCCAACAACAGTGATCGTGGTGCAGAAGCAGCTGATGATCCAGCAACAGCTGACTGGTCCAGCAACAGCTGATTGAGGTGCAACAGCAGCTGACTGATCCAGCAACAGCTGACTGGTCCAAGCAACAGCTGACTGTGGGCAGCAGCAGCGATGTGGTATGATAGTATTTCTCACCCTTTTAACCACTGGGTTAGCACTAGAGGCTTTCTTGGGGGCCCCTGGTCAATTATTTTGGGAGAAAGAAAAACACCAAAAACGCTGTAATAAAACGAAATGTTCCGATTGTAAAGCTTGGATGTTACAACGGAGGGGTGGCTTGTAAACAATGCCACCGGCGGAACATGTGAACTGGGTCAGGGCCCCACATTAGAAGCGTCACGGAAAAAAAAT
>NC_069464.1:27521055-27570167 GCF_026875155.1 Cherax quadricarinatus | reverse complement strand
AAAAAACAAGGAAAGGAATGGAAAAAAGGTACAGGAGGATAGGACCCGGAAAAAAAGGAGATTAGTAGAAGAGCCTGAAACGAGTTTGCGCAGTAAGGAGGGGGCCAGCGACAGTATAAAAAACGACAAGCATCGAAATTTTCAAATCTGCCCCAAAAATGCTGTATAGCCACATTAGGAGGAAGACAACAGTAAAGGACCAGGTGATAAGGCTGAGGAAAAAAGGTGGAGAACTCACAAAAAAACGATCAAGAGGTATGTGAGGAGTCAACAGAGATTTAAAGGAATATTTACAGTAGAAAGGGAAAGGACTCGGGGGGGACGACCAGATGGGGACCCCAACAAGGGGAAAAACCCCAAAACAAGTGTTGGCGCATACATACAGTGAGGAGGGGTGAAGAAACTGCTAAGGGACATCGATACCTCAAAGGCAATGGGACCGGACAAATCTCCCCGTGGGTCCTTAGGGGGAGGATTTTGTGGTACCTTCCCAAAATCTTAACACTCCTGGAAACTGGGCAACTCCTGAGGTATGGAAGACGGCAAATGTATTTTCCCATTTTCAAAAAAGGGAGACAAAAGAGGCACAAAACTTGACCTGTGTATTGATTTTTAGTATGCAAAATTATGGAGAAGTTTATAGGAGGAGAGTGGTGGGCCCCGGGGACGGAACAGGAGATAAATGCCAACCAGCAGGATTCACGGAAGGAAAATCTGTGTCACAACCTTTGGAGTTTTATGTAAAAAAAAACAGAAGTAAGAAAAGAGAGAGAGGGGGGGGTTTTGATTGCATCTTCTTGGACTGCAAAAAGGCTTTGACCAGTTCCCACAAGAGTTTGTGCAAAACTAGAGCCTCAGGCGATAGGGGCAACGTGGGGGAACAAGGGTCGAGAAACCCCAGCGTTGTAAGGGGTGCAATAAAAGCTAGCAGTAAATCAGTGGTAGTGGGAAAGTCAGTGAAAATAGTATGAGTGATAATTAAAGTTATTAGTTAAAAAATGACAAAGGGAAACTGAAATCAAAATATTTCAAAACGCAAAAAAGTTGGGGGTCTTAGGGGCTATTGCCCATTGCCGCGGTAGGCCTGAAGAAGTGAGTCATGATAAGTTGTTTTGCCATTATACATTAAAGTGAAGTGTATATAATGTGAAATGTATACTATTCAGTGAAGAGTGAACGCGGGGAGGAAGCGGGATGTTGGAATATATGGTTAAAACATCAGGGTTGAAAGGGTTCCAAAAAAGGGGTTTAAGGCCTACGTATGACGCTTGTCATCAGTAGCTGGCAACTTTCACCGCACCATTGAGCGCAAGTTTCATTCACCCATTTGTGGTTTGCTGTTGAAAGGGCCCCGGCGGCCTTGCATATGTTTGATACGGGCATCATTCCTGGAAGCTATTACCAGAATTAGAATAGAAATAGCTGACATAGTGAATAGTGTTGACGAGTGTGAAAAGGTGAGTCCAGGAGGAGTAGAGTAGTATTAATTCCATAGTTTTTAGCAGAAAAGAATACTTAGGAAGCTGGGGAAAGTCCTCCAATGTGAACAGGGAACAGGATAAAAACCAGCAATAATTGATATTTAAAAACCCAGACACGGGCACACACACAAGGGAGTAACTTACTTACGCTATGGGGGGGGACACACTTGTAAGGGCAAAATTGTAAGATGGTGGAGGGTCAAGTCCCGGGGGTTTGTGGTAGGTCACAAAAATTTGGGGCCCATCTTTAACCGCAAAGACCCCTCTCTCCAACACACACTCACACCCCGAACAGGGGGGAGGGCAGTGTTATACCGGCAGTTTTTAGCGTAAAAATTTTTAGGAAGTGGAAGTCCTCTTAAATGTGAAAAAGGAATATGAAAATAACGCAACAAATTAAAGTAAATCCAAAAAGGGCAAAAAGTGGGAGAGTGGCATAAGGGGGAAAGATAAGTGAGATAAATTTGTGCCTACACGAAGATTTTCAACCACCACTACCCCCCCCCAACCATCCCTCCCTCACACACAAGCGCACCCCACACAAGGGTAGACACTCTAGAAGCTCTGACCCAAAAGTAGCAAGTTCTGCTTTTTAAAACCCCAGAATTACTGGTATGTGTTAGCGTTCCCCCCTTACACCTCCCCCTAACACACACCACCCCACACACACACACACACCCAAAAACCAAACACACACACACACCCCAAACCCAAAACACACACACACACCCCGTGCCACAACCCACACCCCACACATTGCCACCACACACACAACATATGCACACACCACGCAACACCAGCAAACAACATGCATATACATGCATTACACCACATGCACTAACACATATGCACACAACACACAACACATGCACACACACCACACATAATACACACACACACAAAACCACACCCCCAACCCCACACACACACCCCGGGGCCAGGAGTCGGACTCGCCCCCCTGCAACCTCAACTAGGTGATTTCACACACCCACCACCACTTGGCACAAACACGTACCCCCCTCCCTAAGCACCTCTCCCCTTCCCAAAACCACTCCCCTTTAGCCACCTCCCCCTTTTCCCCAAACCACCAAACCCCCCCCCAAACCATCTAACCCCCCAATACCTCCCTCCCTCCAAAAACCCTCCTCCCCCCTTTCCCCATACCATCCACCCCCTCTCTTCTAAAACCGTACTCCCCCTCCTCAAACCCACCTCTTCCCCCTTCCCCTAACCCTAACCCTAGCCACCTCCCCCTTCCCCAAAACCATCTAACCCCCCCCCCCAACTATCAAACCCCTTTCCCCCAACTTCTCTACCCCCCCTATAACCATCCTCCCCCCCCCCAATAACCATCCATCCCCTCCCCTCCCCTAACCATCTATTCCCCCCCATAACCCCCCGTCCCCCCATCTGTGGAGAACGGGGGGAACCTAGAACCAGGATGAGGAAAGGGGGCTCCAAGGAAAATCTGGGGGGGAAGAAAGGGGGGGGCAAAATCAAAAAAAGGGGGGGAAGACTGGGAAGAAGATAGATGAGGGGAAAAGGAAGATGGAAGAGGGGTTTAGCGCAGAATGCAGAAGGTGGGAAGAAACGGGCCACAGCGAGAAATAAGATAGAGAGATTAGAAGAGGGCTGGACATCTGAAACAGCATGAGACAAAGTTTATTACAGAAGTAGCATCGGCCGTAGTACATCAGACACAGACAACAGGTTGAAGGGGAGCATGAAAATAAACTGTATGCGGGTTTTCCTGTCAAACCAATGGGGCCAAAAAAAAAGACAGGGAGACATAGGACAGATGAGAGGTTGGAAGACATTAAGGAACTAGGACATTGCGGGCCCATACCAGATCCTGGGGGGGCCCCAGGAACGGGTGAGCAGGAAGGACAAACCCAAAAAGCATAGGGGCCTAACTAGGGAAGGGATAAAGGGAAAGGGAAAACACTCCAGGGGAAGGAACTAAAAAAAATCAGAGGATGCAAGGGATCACAGTGGGGGGGAAAGGGAGAGATCGTGTTTGTTTATGGGCTAGACAAGTAAAGGGGGGGAAACTTATGATGAAAAAAAGCAGGGGAAAAAAAAAAACGATTGAAAAATCATGAAGGTGAAGGCGGGGGGGACATGACCCGGTGGCAAATTTTCGGAGAATTTCGGGGGGTTTCACAAAAAAAAGGGAATCGGCCTCTAAAGTAATTTTAAAGGCCAAAATCAACCCGAACCCTGATCCCGCAGGAGAAAACACGGCTGAGAGGCAAGCAGGAGTTCCGGGGTGTGTACCTCGATCGAGACGAACAAAGGCGAAAGGAAGACAATGAAAGAGTGAGTTCAAAAACAAAAGGAGAAATGGGAGGAAATGAAAAAGGAGAGCAGAATAACCAGGATCAAAAGGAAGGGGAAGCACACCCCCCCGAAACACCTGCAAAGGATCCAGCCCGACACCCCCCAAAGGGAATGAACAATCAAAAACCAACCCCTTTACACACCGTCCCTGTTCCCACCCCCCACCAAAGTTACAGTATTAGAACGAAGTTTAAGGGTTTTGGGAAACCCAAAAGCAGATGGATTAACGAATAAACATGAGGAATGGCAAAAAAAGAACATGACAAGTCCCAGAATCATAGCGTTTTAGAAACAAAAAACACGGAGACAATAAAAGATGCAATCTTCCCCCAGGTACCCGATCATGAGGAAAAATAGAAGGGGCAGAGGGGGGGGGTGGGGGGGCTTGTCTAAAAAACAGATGGAAATTCGAAAAAATGGAAAGGGATAGATGAGCGGGGGAAAAGAGACTACATGTAGGGGACACTTCAGTCTGGGGGAAAACAAAGTGGTATTGCAGTGATGTATAATGCACCTCAGAACTGGGAGGGGGGGCCAAGAGAGGGAAAATTTAAGAGGCAAAGAGCAATGGTGGACCACTTGCTGAGGGGCAAGAAGAGCTCACTCCAGCAGAGCAAAGTTGCTGGTTATGGGGGATTTCAACCACAGGGGGATTGATGGGAAAACCTGGAACCAATGGGGGTCCCCAAACATGGAGAGCCAGGATGTTGGACGTGGTGCTGGAAAAAAACCCCAGCACCAACATGTTAAGGACACTACTAGAGTGAGGGGGAGGATGAACCCGCAAGTTTGGGCCTTGTGTTCACCCCGGGCAGCCAGACATTTAGGACTCAAGTTTGGAGTCCCCTGGAGTAGCGACCATGGGTTCTGTGCTTTGAAAACATAGTAGAGCTGCAAGTGGAGAGAAAAAAGGAGTTGAATTTGGGAAAAAGCCCGATATAAAAGAGGGGACTACATAGGGTTTAAGAACTTTCCCGCGGGGGGTTGGGACGAGAACTGGCAGGAAAACCGTAAGAAATGATGGAATATGAACAACAAAATGCAAGGAGGCGTGGAAAGGTTTATTTCCAAAGGGCAACAGTAACAACGGAAGACCAGAACGAGCCCTGGTTTACCCCACAGTGTAAGGAGGCAAAAACAAAGTGCAAAAGAGATTGGGAAAAAGTAAGAAGGCAGAGAAACCCCGAAAATAGGGAGATCAGTCGAAAACCAGGAAATGAGTATGCACGGTTTAAAGGGGGGGGCCCCCGACAGTATGAAAATTACATAGCATCGAGAATCAAGCTGACCTGAAACTGTTGTATGCCCCATCAGGAGGAAAACAACAGTCAAAGACCCGGTGATCAGATTTAAGGGCAGAAGGGGAGAACTCCAAAAAATGTTTTGGAGGTTGTGAGGAGTAAAAGGAGATTTAAGGAAGTTTTTACAGTAGAGACAGGGAAGGGCTGTGGGAAAACGACGAAGGGAACATCAAGAGGGAATATACCAAAAAGTGTTGGATGACATAGAACAACCGAGGAGGAGGTGAAGAAGCTCTAAGTGACCTTGAACCCCAAAGGCGATTGGACTGGCAACATCTCCCTTTGGGGCCCTTTGAGAAGGGGCGAGTGTGTGTGTTTCCTCTAACCACAATCTTCAACACATCCCTTTTAAAATGGGCAACAAACCCGATAAAAGGAAGACAGTAAAAGTAGTCCCCCTATTTAAGAAAAGGAAACAGAAACGAGCGCTAAATACAGACCTGTGTGTTGAAAGTATTTTGTGCAAAGGCATGGAGAAGATTACAGGGGAGAGTGGTTGAACACCTGGAAAGGAAAAAAGATTGTAAATGAAAACCCCAGGGTTCTGGGAAAGGCAAAACGTGTATCACAAACCTCCTGGAGTTTTTGACAAGGGACGAAGTAAGCACGAGAGAGAGGGGGGGGGGGTTTTGATTGCATTTTCCTAGATGAGGAAAAGGGCCCTTTTACACATTCCCCACAAGAGATTAGTGAGAAGCTGGGGATCAGGCGCATGTAAAAGGGAGGGGATAAATGGATCAGGGAAAACTGACAGGGAGGCAGCAACGAGCATGGATGTGAAGAGGTATCACGTGGGCGCCTGTGACGAGCGGGGGGGCCCCCAGGGGTCAGTTCTAGGACCCGTGCTATTTTTGATATATGTGAACGACATGATGGAAGGAATAGACTCTGAAGTGTCCCTGTTCGCAGTTGATGTGAAGTTGATGAGAAGAATTAAATCGGATGAGGATGAGGCAGGACTGCAAAGAGACCTGGACAGGCTGGATATGTGGTCCAGTAACTGGCTTCTCAAATTCAATCCAGCCAAATGCAAAGTCATGAAGATTGGAGAGGGGCAAAGAAGACCGCAGCCAGAGTATAGGCTAGGTGGACAAAGACTACAGACCTCACTCAGGGAGAAAGTACTTGGGGTGACTGTAACACTGAGCACATCACTGGAGGCACACATCAACCAAATAGCTGCTGCAGCATACGGGCGCCTGGCAAACCTGAGAATAGCGTTCCGATACCTTAATAAGGAATCGTTCAAGACACTGTACACTGTGTATGTTAGGCCCATACTGGAGTATGCAGCACCAGTCTGGAACCCACACCTGGTCAAGCACGTCAAGAAGTTAGAGAAAGTACAAAGGTTTGCAACAAGGCTAGTCCCAGAGCTCAGGGGAATGTCGTATGAGGAAAGGTTGAGGGAAATTGGACTGACGACACTGGAGGACAGAAGGGTCAGGGGAGACATGATAACGATGGACAGAGATAGGATGTTCCAGAGAGGGGCCACAGGGACAAGGGGTCACAACTGGAAGCTGGAGACTCAGACGAGTCACAGGGACGTTAGGAAGTATTTCTTCAGTCATAGAGTTGTCAGGAAGTGGAGTAGCCTAGCAAGTGAAGTAGTGGAGGCAGGAACCATACATAGTTTTAAGAAGAGGTATGACAAAGCTCAGGAAGCAGAGAGAGAGAGAGGATCCAGTAGCGATCAGTGAAGAGGCGGGGCCAGGAGCTGAGTCTCGACCCCTGCAACCACAATTAGGTGAGTACAATTAGGTGAGTACACACACACACACACACACACACACACACACACACACAACACACACACACAAAAAAAAAAAAAAAAAAAAAAAAAAAAAAAAAAAAATAGAGAAAGCGCAAAGGTTTGCAACAAGACTATCCCAGAGCTACGGGGATTGTCCTACGAAGAAAGGTTGAGGGAAATCGGCCTGACGACACTGGAGGGACAGGAAGGTCAAGGGAGACATGATAACAATTAAAATACTGCGCGGAATAGACAAGGTGGACAAAGACGGGATGTTTCCAGAGAAGGGACACAGACACAAGAGGTCACAATTGGAAGTTGAAGACTCAGATGAATCAAAGGGATGTTGGGAAGTATTTCTTCAGTCATAGAGTAGTCAGGCCTTTGGAATAGCCTAGAAAGTGACGTAGTGGACGCGGAACCATACATAGTTTTAAGGCGAGGTATGATAAAGCTCATGGGGCATGGAGAGGAGAGTACCTAGTAGCAATCAGCAAAGAGGCGGGGCCAGGAGCTATGACTTGACCCCTGCAACCACAAATAGGTGAGTACACACTTCCTCACAAGAGGTTATTGCAAAAGCTAGAGGACCAGGCACATATAACATAAAAGGCACTGCATTGAATCAGAGAATACCTGACAGGAAGGCAACGAGTCATGGTACGTAACAATTTGTCAGAGGTGGCGCCTGTGACAAGCAGGGTTCCACGGGGGTCAGTCCTAGGACCTGTGCTGTTCTTGGTGTATGTGAATGATATAACGGAAGGGATAGACTCAGAAGTGTCCTTGTTCGTGGACAATGTGAAGTTAATGAGAAGAATCAAATCGGATGAGGATCAGGCAGGACTACAAAGAGACTTGGACAGGCTACAAGCCTGGTCCAGCAATTGGCTCCTTGAGTTTAACCCCGCCAAATGCAAAGTCATGAAGATTGGGGAAGGGCAAAGAAGACCACAGACACAATATAGTTTAGATGGCCAAAGTCTGCAAACCTCACTCAAGGAAAAAGATCTGGGGGTGAGTATAACACCGAGCATATCTACTGAGGCGCACATCAATCAGATAACTGCTGCAGCATACGGGCGCCTGGCAAACCTACGGATAGCGTTCCAATACCTCAGTAAGGAGTCGTTCAAGACTCTGTATACCATTTACGTCAGGCCCATACTGGAGTATGCAGCACCAGTTTGGAATCCACACCAAGTCAAGCACGTCAAGAAATTAGAGAAAGTGCAAAGGTTTGAAACAAGACTAGTCCCAGAGCTACGGGGATTGTTCTACGAAGAAAGGTTGAGGGAAATCGGCCTGACGACACTGGAGGCCAGGAGGGTCAGGGGAGACATGATAGCGACATATAAAATACTGCGCGGAATAGACGAGGTGGACAAAGACGGGATGTTCCAGAGATGGACACAGACACACAAGAGGTCACAATTGGAAGTTGAAGACTCAGATGAATCAAAGGGATGTTAGGAAGTATTTCTTCAGTCATAGAGTAGTCAGGCCGTGGAATAGCCTAGAAAGTGAAGTAGTGGAGGCGGAAACCATACATAGTTTTAAGGCGAGGTATGATAAAGCTCATGGAGCAGGGAGAGAGAGGACCTAGTAGCAATCAGTGAAGAGGCGGGGCCAGGAGCTATGACTCGACCCCTGCAACCACAAATAGGCGAGTACAAATAGGTGAGTACAGACGCGCACGCGCACGCGCACGCGCACGCGCACACACACACACACACACACACACACACACACACCACACACACACACACACACACACACACACACACAACACACACACAACACACACACATACGAGGAGAGGTTAAGGGAAATCAACCTGACGACACTGGAGGACAGGAGAGATAGGGGGGACATGATAATGACATACAAAATACTGAGAGGAATTGACAAGGTGGACAAAGACAGGATGTTCCAGAGATTGGACACAGTAACAAGGGGACACAGTTGGAAGCTGAAGACACAGATGAATCACAGGGATGTTAGGAAGTATTTCTTCAGCCACAGAGTAGTCAGTAAGTGGAATAGTTTGGGAAGCGATGTAGTGGAGGCAGGATCCATACATAGCTTTAAGCAGAGGTTATGATAAAGCTCACGGCTCAGGGAGAGTGACCTAGTAGCGATCAGTGAAGAGGCGGGGCAGGAGCTCGGACTCGACCCCCGCAACCTCAACTAGGTGAGTACAACTAGGTGAGTATACACTCACACACACACACACATGTGAACGAGATTATTTGGCGATTCTAGCAGCGGGGAGTAAATGATACGTCTTCGGAGGCTTCTTACTTTATTTGCAAAGTCGAGGTGGGTACACAGGCTTGTGTGTTGTGCCCATGGCCTGGGAGAGCCATTCCCACAAGGGAGAGAGGGAGTAGACTTGTCTGCTTCTAGGCTGCTGAGTGAGTGAGTGAATGCGAGTGGGACCAGCGTCCCACTGACCTGGGCAGGCGAAATATGAACTAAGGTGGCAGACAGCATAAGCTGTCTGTGCAGACAGTACAGGCTGTCTACATATGCTCGGCCACGACTTGACAATACTGGTGGTTAAAAAAACTTGGTCTCTCTCTCATAGGAACAGGGCACAGAACTCAAAATAAAAGACATATGCAGTGGGCCCTCGACCAACGATATTAATCCGTTCCTGAGAGCTCATCGTTAAATCGAAATTATCGTTAGTCGAGTTAATTTTCCCCCTGAGAAATAATGGAAATCGAATTAATCGTGCAAGACACCCAAAAATATTGAAAAAAAAAAATTTTTACCACATGAAATATTAATTTTAATACACACAAACTGAAGAAGACATGCACAGTTACATGACACTTACCTTTATTGAAGATCTGGTGATGATTGATGGGATGGGAGGAGGGGAGAGTGTTGATGGTGTTAGTGTTTAGAAGGGGAATCCCCTTCCATTAGGACTTGAGGTGGCAAGTCCTTTTTTGGGGTTACTTCCCTTCTTCTTTTAATGCCACTAGGACCAGCTTGAGAGTCACTGGACCTCTGTCACACAACATATCTGTCCATAGAGGTCTGTACCTCCCATTCCTTTATGAATTCCTAAAGTGTTTCACAACATTGTCAGTGTCACAATTAAACACTTGTTCAGGTTTCAATTCTTCACTGTCTATGTACTCCTTGAATTCCTGCACATATTTTTCAGCTGCTTTTTGGTCCATACTGGCAGCCTCACCATGCCTTATCACACTATGTATGCCACTACGATTCTTAACCCTTTGACTGTTGCGGCCGTATATGTACGTCTTACGAGGTACCGTGTTTGACGTATATATACTCATAAATTCTAGTGGCTTCAAATCAAGCAGGAGAAAGCTGGTAGGCCCACATGTGAGAGAATGGGTCTGTGTGGTCAGTGTGCACCATATAAAAAAAATCCTGGAGCACACAGTGCATAATGAGAAAAAAAAACTCCGACCGTTTTTTTTAATTAAAATGCCAACTTTGTGGTCTATTTTCGTATAGTATTTATGGTTGTATTCTCATTTTCTTGGTCTCATTTGATAGAATGGAAAACATATTATAGAAATAGAGGTGATTTTGATTGATTTTACTATAAAAGAACCTAGAAATGGAGCTCAAAGTAGGGGAAATGTTTGATTTTTGCCAATGTTCAAAAGTAAACAAATGATGCCATTGTCCAATAAATGTCCAATTAGCCATTCTAATATGCAGTCACTAATGGGTTGATGTTATTTATACAATTATTACAGTATTGCAGTAGTCTGCATAATAGTAAGTTTTTCTATTTTTGTTCGAATAAAAATTCAAAATAGAAAGCAAGAGTAATATCAGAGGGGACTGGAGATGTGACTGATGAACAAAGAAAATGTTATTTTAGAGCCAGGAATGTCTACATTGTTCATTCTGGACCTTATTTTGAAATTGTCATATTTTTGTTTTTCGTGAAATTGGCCAAATTCCAAATTTCTGACCACATTATTAGGTAGTTGAAATCGGTAAATGGGCAGTTTCTTGTACTCAAATCGATAGAAAAAATGGAGTTCTAAAGAAATAGCTATGAGTTTGGGCGACATGAACAATGGAATTAGCTGAAAATAGGGCTCAAATTTGGCGAAATCGCCGATTTGTAAACATCGCTGAGGTCGCTAACTTCGCGAGAGCATAATTCCGTCAGTTTTCCATCAAATTTCGTTTTTTTTTGGTGTCATTACAATCGGGAAAAGATTCTCTATCATTTCATAAGAAAAAATAATTTGTTTTTTTTTTTAAAAAATTTTTGCGACACCAGGAGACACCTCGGATTGGGGTTGCGACAGTAAGGAAATCTCTAAAAAACCAAACCCTTTGCGGGCCTTTTAAATTTCATCACATCACCACTAGTTGTGGCATTTTTTTATTAAATCCTCATGCAACTTCCTACCTTTTTCACATTGATCATTAAAGATGCTGTCCCCTTATCTATTTTTCGTTTATCCCCCCAATAACAGTCTCTAACTCTTCTATCACTTGCGATCCATTTTAAAAAACATAGTTGCCCCTTTGGCAAAAACGCTTCCTGATTGCCGTTTTTTTGGGCCACAATAGTGGGCGATGGTTGTTTGGGGTTTTGTGTAAAACCCGGGCCCCGCTCGGAAACCGCACCCACTTTCATTTTAAAGCAAGTTTCCCTTTCTTCATTTCCATAGTAATTCTCCCCCTTTTTTGCTGTAGGGTTGGCAAAGAAGCTTTTTTTGGGGCCCTGGTCACTTTTTCCGGGTGAAATCACTAAAAACGCGTGAAATATAAAATGTTGAAAAAAATGGTATTACCACTAAGCTTATACATTTTTAGGGAAAACTTAATTTAAAAAAGACAGCTCTCGCCTGCACAGCCACCCCTGCAGACGAGGTCTTGAGAAACTGTCCGAAGTCATTCCTAAACAGCTGAAATGAGTTAAAATTTGTAAGATTATAAATTCCCCCTGGGGGTGTTATGTAAGCAATTTTGCAGATTACTGACAAATTCGTACTGTTTGGCTCAAAGTCCGCACCTTACTCGACTTAGGTGATTACAAACTCCTTGCGATCAAGAACTGCGCAGTCTCCCGTACTAAAAAGAAATTATAACCCTCCCTTGTCTTGTAGGTAAATAGGGGCCCTTCACACCTTCGACAAAATTTGGGTGATAGTAGAAGCTGAATTTCCTTTGGATGTCCCACGTCTTCCATAGTCGGAATACCACACTATACACTATTTTCCCACAAATTTGTCTTTTTGTTACATCTTACACTAAAGAACTGACACTTCTTTTAAGGGTTTTTTATGTGTTTTAGAGACACTTTGTTACACTAACGCACAGACGTTCTTTGTTGGTTACCCTGGAAACAGTGTCACTCTCAGTAAGTCAAAAGAAATCTGAAATGCCCAGCCCCCACGCTGTCACTCCCCTTAGCACAAAAAGGAAAAGCGACCTAGTACTTTTTGTTTCCTTGAAACTTCCTTCATAAAGCAAAGCGAATGTTTGTTTCTTGTGTCTTAACATAGACAGCAATGTACATTTCTTCCCATGGTAATAAAGTGTGAGTATTATTTTTCCTTAATTGCCTGCAAAGGGAAGAGATAAACGTTTTTTTAAGTAACTTTGCAAAAGGCCGCAAGGAGCATCGGCCACGTCGCATACTGGTACTGCATCGGGGATCAATTACCCCCTGTGCAGTAAACAAGATATTTGCCCTTCAAGGGCTGGGCCCCTCGGGGCTGAAAGGGCTAAAGGGGGCTGTTCCCCCGTCCTGGGGGAAAATTTTCTTCTTAAAAAGGCCTTTGTGAGCCTTGATAAATAATGTTAGCACTTGGTTTTGTAAAATTTATTAGAAACTCAACTCGACTTCGGAAGAGCAGTTGCTTTAAACTATCCCTCACATTTGTGCTCTTGTTTGTTGATTTCCCTATTCTGTGAAATCTTCTGCTGTTCAGCAAAAGTTTTTTGGGGCAAAATGTGTAGAGCATCCCCTTGCATTTAAAACATTCTTGTGACATATTCCCCCTTGTGTTCCCAAAACACTTGATGCACCTTTTCAGCTGATGAACCGTTTTTTACGTGCCCCCTTGATGTGTTTGAATACAATACTGTCCCAAATGGTTCCATCCAAAGTACACATTTGGGAGTTGTTTATGTAGGGCAGTTTGTTTACGTCTTTGTTTTCACACTTGATAAATGCCATAGGGGATTTCTCATTCTGTGTTTTGTGGGAGTGTTAACAGGGACCCTCGCATACTGTTGCATCACAAAACGAAAAACCGCATACCGTACATTTTATCACAAAAAATTTTCCCTCGATACCGCTAAAAACTCGCTCAACCTATTCGTCCGTGACGCTTTAATGTGGGGCCTGAGCCAGCTTCACTTTTCCCGCCGGGGGCATGTTTACAAGCCAGCCTCCGCTGTAACATCCAAGCTACAATGGGAAAATTTGTTTATTACAGTGTTTTTGTGATTTCTCGAAAATAAATTTACCATGGGCCCCCAAGAAAACCTCTGTGCTAACCCTGGTAAAAAAAAGGGGGAAATACTATCATACACCCGTCACTGCTCTGCACCACATCAGTGTTGCTTGACCAGTCAGCTGTTGCTGGATCAGTCAGCTGCGTTGCACCCGATCATGTTGCTGGACCCGTCAGCGTTGCTGGATCATCAGCTCTTCTGCACCACGGTCAGCTGTTGTTTGGGCCAGTACTGTTCTGAAAAGTCAGCTGCTGCTGCACCCGATCAGCTGTTGCGGGGCCCGTCAGCTTTGCGGGGGTCAGTCGCTTGCGAAACCCCGATCAGCTGTTTCTGGACCAGTCACTGTTGCTGGGTCGTTAGTGCTTGCCCCGACAGCTGTTGTTGGTTTAGTCGCTGTTGCTGATCAGTCAGCTGTTTCTGGACCAGTCAGTGTTGTGGATCATCAAATGTTGGGATCATCAGCTGTTGCTGGATCAGTCAATTTGCTGGGCCATAGCTGTTTTTGGATCAGTAGTGTTGCTGGGTCAGTAGCTGTTGCTGGGATCATCGTGTTCTGGATCAGCACTGTTGCGGACCCGTCACTTTTTTCTGGATCAGTCGTGCTGCTCACCCCGGTCAGCTGCTTTGCACCATCAGCTCTTTCGAAAAAACCCTGCCTTGCGTCTTGTTTACAAGCGGGGGCCGTTGCATGATACATTCGATACATTTTTATTATTCCATTATTATAGTGCTTGGGAACTGCTAAATAAGCCACCTGGGGCCAAAGAAAACTTCTGTCCAAACTCTGTGGGAAAAGGGTGATAAATACATCGTACCCGTCAGCGCTGCTGTACCACGGGCAGCGATAAAAATTTGGGCCCGTCACTTTGTGCCCACAGCTGCACCAGGTCACTGTTGTGCACCACAGCTGGCTGCACCATGGTCAGCTGCACCACAGCTGTTGTTGCTGCCCCACCATCAGCTGTAATTTCTTGTAGATGTGGGGAAGAGTGTTTTTTGGGGATTAAGTGAAACAATTACCGAGAAACGTTAACCCGGGGGGTTAGCCACCCAGGGTAACCCAAGAAAGCAGTGCATCATCAGGACTTCAACTTATTTCCTTGGGGTCCCTTTAAACTTTTCTCCCAGGATGCAACCCACACCAGTCGCTACACCCAGGTGAACAGGGAAAAACGCCTGGAAATAGTGCCCATATTGGGGAATTTAAACCAGCAAAAGGTTGGGTTTGGAGACTTAAGAAACGAGTGGCATACACAGTGTGATAAGGGCCTGTTCGGAAGAAAAACCAAAAAAGGACCTACAGTGCTCAGGAGAAAAAAAAGGGATCCCCGGAACAGTTTCTCATCGTCATGCTGCTCTTCAATAAAGGTAAGTGTCATTTATCTTCTTTGTGAGGGGTTTCATGCACAATAAATACTGTGCATGTACTCTCTACTAATGCATGTATCCTTCTCTTTTGTGTAGGAAAATGATATTTTTTGTGGTTTAAAAAAAAAAAAAAAACATACTTTTGGGGGGTCTTGCACGATTTTAAATTTTATTTCCATTATTCTTTTGGGGAAAATTCATTCGCATAATGTAATTTTGCATAACAATGAGCTCCATGAACGGATTAATTGTTATGCGGGGGTCCACTGTATCTTTTTATACTGAGTTGAAGGTTTTTACCCACGGGATTTGTGGATTTTTCATCTTGTCTCGTTGTTGCATGCTAAAACTATTGTTGTAAACCATTGAAATTTTTCCTCACAGGAAAAGCGTTTTTGAACATAATTTTATGTTTAATAGTTTGTGGTGCAACTTATCTTGTACAATCCCATGAAAAACCAAATACTTGTTTTGGGGTCATTTTTAGCCCCTAGAGATCTGGGGACTATTGTCAAAGTATTCAAATCCCTGTAAGTCTGGAAAACAAGTTTGGGTGGTTTCAAGTTTGATATTAAGATGCATGTCTAACTCGGCCCCTTGTACCCAAAAAGAAATTTTGTCGCTAAGACACGAAAGGCTATTTGATAATTGCCTTAACCACCGGAAATGACTTTAATCAGTTCATAGGGTTCTCCCTTCAAAAAGCTTTAAGATATTGAACTAGCAATTCTTCTATGTCGTTCTTTTGAATTTACTATAGACTAAAAACCACAAATGAATTCTTCAAAATTTTGCCTTGGAAAAAGGTAATGAAAGGTAGGTTTGTTGGAAAAGGGACATTTGTTGTTGTTACAGGTGTAACAGGTGGGTTTTACCACTAGTTACAGTAGGGCTCGTGACAGAGTTTTGCGGCAGATAGCCCGATCCCGTCCCCTTAATTTTTGATTACTAAAAGGGATCCAAAACATTTTTTAAATTTTTCCCCAATGGATCTGATTCAAGAAATTCCTTTTTTATAATTGATAGTCTGAATTAATTATTTTCAGACTTGTGTAAGTAATTAAATTTGACCCCAAGATATCAAAATCTTGTTTTTATCTTGAGTTAATTGATTTAAATTAGATTTTTAATTGTGTAATTTAGTCTGTAAAGACTGAAACGACTTTTTAAAAAAGCCATTTTTTGGTATACTGTAAAATTCTAGCACCACACTTAGAGTGTTTAAAAAACACTGTATGCTATAAACAGCTGAGTTTTTGTTATGCTTAAGTCAGCAATAATCGAGTCAGTCACTACTGACCTACTAAGCTTAACCTCAGGGTCAATGACCTGAAAGGGGACAGAGTCATATGGCTGGTGTTTATGGCTTGAGTTTGCTTTTTGCCGACAACGAGTTAATCGTAAAGACGTGTTAACACTTCATTTACTTACACTATTAAATTTATTGTATAACTGCAAATCCAGTGAATATTTCTGAATATATATAAAAGTCATGTTAATTGTATTTAAAAGTTACACTTTATATATAAATTCCTTTAATATAAAGGTTATCTATAAGAAAAAAACTTTAACACAATTTGTTCTTAAACTTGTCAAAAAACATTATAAACATATGTGTATATACATCAGCAAACCGCACAGTTGGGTTGTTGTTGTCGTGTCAGCGATTTTCGAGCTTGGAGAGTAGATGCCGGGTGCCATCCCCCGTTTTCTTGTTGGGCGAGTCACTCAGCTCCCGTTTCTTTAGGTGAATGCTGGACGAGCGCCGTTTTTCTTTTGGCTGCCCATTTCTGTGATTGTGTCTGGAGGGAGGGACTCATTTATATTATTTAAATTGTAAAACCTAGTTTTACAGCTTTTTTCAAAGGACCCTTGGTTCGTAGGTTATGTTGTACACTGTAGTTAAACATATTTGGACCACAGTGTGGCTTTATCCGGTTCGAGCACGACCAAAATGTTGAGAAATGTTATTACCAGCTAAGCTTATACATTTTGTATAGGGAGAAAACTTACTTAGGACAAGAGGGGCTGATCGCCTGCCACAGCCGCCCCTGCAGATTGGTCTTGTAAAAAGCTGTCGAACTCATTCCTCAACGGGCTGAAATGAGTTATAATTTGTAAAGATTATAACCTTACCCATAGGGGAGGTGTTATGTCAGCTTATTTCATCACTGATTGCTGACAAATTAGTACTTGTTTTGGACTCAAAAGTCCACACCTTACTGCCAAATATAGGTTGCATTACAAACTCCTTGCGAATTAAGAACTGCGCAGTCCCCCGTACTACAAGAAATTTGTAAAAACCTACCTGCTCTTGTAGCGTGGAAGCTATGGTGTTCTTCACACCTTCGAAGATATCGGTGACTTGATAGAAGCTGAAATGTCCTTGGATGTCTCACGTCTTCCTTAGTCTAGGAATACGCACACTGGTACCACTATGTTCCACAAGATTTTGTCTTTATTGTTCACCAATTTTATCACTAAAGAAGCTGATCACACTTCTCTTAAGTGTTTATTGTGTTTTATGAGGGACACTTTGTTCACACTACGCACAGTATGGTTCTTTGTTGGTTATCCTGGCGTCAGTGTCACTCTCAGTAGAGTCAAGGTAATCAGAAGGACGCCACAGCGCCCCCCACGGGCCGTCACTGCCTAGACATAAAGGAAAAAGCTGACCTAGTACTTTTTGCTTTCCTTGCCACTTCCTTCATGAAGCAAAGCAGAATGTTTGTTCGTGCTGTCTTAAGCATAGACAGCATGTACATTATCTTTACCATGGTAATAAAGTGGGAGTAGGATTTTCCTTAATTGTCCTGCTAAGGTAAGAGATGAACTGTCTTTTATTAAGCTACACTTTGCAACACAGGACCGCAAGGAGCGTCGAGCCACGTCGCATACTGGTACTGCATCTGGGATCAATTACTCGCTGTAGCAGTAAACAAGATATTTGCCCCTTCTGAGAGGGCTGGGCCCCTCAGGGCTGAAAGGGGCTGAAGGGGGCTGTTACCCCCCTCCTGGAGAAAATTTCCCCTCATGAAATGTTCCGATTGTATGTTTGGATGGGACTGCGGTGGCTGGCTGGCTTGAAAACACTGGCCAGAAGTGGACGGGTCTCAGACGGAACGAATCATGTTGGTTGAGTTTTTTAGCGCTAGTCGAGGCAAAATTTTTGCGTTAAAATGTATCGCTATTCGGATTTAATGTTAGACGATGCCATCGTTGGTTGTGGGTCCACTGTATATACATATGGACATGGAGAAAAAGCTTCCTACAGGGAGGGAAGAAAAACACATGTGGGGTGTGCTAAACATCGTGGTCAAAGCAGTGAGCATCGAAGGGCATCACTGCATGCCTTCCTGCGTCTGGACATATACTGCAACACAGGAGACATCGCTGTGGCTGAGCTGTGACATAACAGGGTACAGTCTCCTCTAGAACGGTGAAGCAGTCATCATAGGAGCCACTGCAGGTTTCACTCAACCTGGGGCACGACATGCTGGTGCATTTGAGTGAGGCGTCAAAACTCGGCAACTGGGCAGGACTTCTGGCAACCGACTCAGGAGGACACTTCTCAACAGGTACTGTCACTGGGCTGTCACTGCCGGCGAGCGTGAAGTGAGTCGTGGAGCGAGTCGTGGCAGAGACGACTGGGCGAAACATCTGGGAGTCGTAACATCATACACCAGGCTGCAGTGAGCGAGCTAGCAGTCAAAGTGACATCATCTTTGTGCAGGAGCTCACTGAAGCTATGACACGAGGCTGACACAGCGCCTGCTGACAGGGCTAACTGCGGCTTGACGAGTGTCATTCTCTTGGCAGTTGGAGTTATAGCAGAGGTTAGTCTAAGCATCCCCAGACTTGTTTCTCTACATATAACTGCACTCTGAAGGTCTGGAGGTGAAGTGAAGCAAATTTTGATGGGAATCGTAGCAGGTACAATTCTGCAGAACATCTATGAGCAAAGAACGTAAGAGCTTTCTATACAAGGGGCTCATACGCTCAAGGCTGACTAATATCAGCCGTCAAATGCGCTGGCCACACCGGGTGACAGGCAACAAAGAGTTACACAGGGGTCTGGCCGCAGACCTGTGGTGAACACACAGCTGGGCTCAAGACCACACAGGACACATGGAAAACTTTACTTACACCAGCAGTACATGCGGTACAACATGGCTTAACTAGCAAATGATGCTTTTCTGTGCATAAAACTGACACTAAGCCATACACTAACATGTGAGAGCATTGACTGAGAGGAATTAATTAACACACGACATATATCTTCTCTCAATCTTCTCGACAATACTGACGTAATTACTGAAACACTCGATGTGACATCATGTGATGTCAGGCGTGACATTGTGAGGTGACATCAGCAGCACTGTGTTGTCAGCAGACATCTCGAGGTGACGTCAGGCAGACATCGTGATGTCATGATGTCGGGCAGCAGACCACAGCATGTGGCCTGGGACATCTGGCTTGGTAACCCACATAGCTTGTAGATCCATGTGACATCGTCCACACCCCACGTGGCATCAGGATCCATGTGGCATCATGATCTACGTGGCATGCTGATCCACATAGCTTGCTGATCCACATGGCTTGCTGATCCACGTGGCTTCGAGTGGCCTCGTGCACTCGGATACACAGCTCTGGCAATCAATTCACACGGAAAACAGCAGAAAACACTGCAGAGGGAGTGAGCACATGGTGGTGGATGGTAGTGTGGTGAGGTGTGAGTAGGGCGAGCGTTGGCAAGGCGAGGAACGGCCACTTCCTCCTCCACATACACAGAGACATGCACACTGGATGCAGAAATCACCACAAAACTCACCTCTGGTTTGCTGAAATAGCTGTGTTGAGCTGAACAACAGCAGAACATACAAGTGACGCTGAACACATGACTTGAGAAACAGCATGGAACGCTGTAGCATGGGGTCACTTACAATTCTCGAGAAAATTTGGTAAATTTTGGCTAGATCCTGCTTGTACCTGTGTCTGGATGCTGAAACATGCAGACATGACATCAGGATAACTCGTTGAGAGACGGATGTTTCTAATGTAGGGTGATGAAGTGAACACAACTTCATCCCTTCCTCTCTCCAGGCAAACACACTTGCTTTGGCCACCACTTTCCACCAATGTGAACGAGATTATTTGGTGATTCTGGAAGCGGGGAGTAAATGATATGTCTTTGGAGGCTTCTTACTTTATTTGCAAAGTCGTGGTGGGTACACAGGCTTGTGTGTTGTGCCCATGGCCCGGGAGAGCCATGCCCATGAGGGAGAGAGGGAGTAGACTTGTTGACTGCTTCTAGGCCGCTGAGTGAGAGAGCAAGTGCGAGTGGGACCAGCGTCCCACTGACCTGGGCAGGCCTAGAGGGCAGCACCTGAGTGCCGCGAAATATTAACTAAGCTGGCAGACAGCATAGGCTGTCTGTGCAGACAATACAGGCTGTCTGCACACAGACAGACACACATATACACACACACGCAGACACACACACAGACACACACACAGACACACACAGACACCACACAGACACAAAAAACACACAAGACACAACACAGACACACACAGACACACACACAGACATACACACAGACACACACACAGACATACACACAGACACACACAGACACACACACACAAACATACACACATACACTCACACACACTCACACACACACACACACAGTGAAGTGTAAATTATAAAAGTAGCAATATACAAGTGATAAGTGTGGTAAATGAGGACTCAGACAGGCAATGAGAATAGAATAATTGAAGAGTTTGGAGGTGGAAGGGCGAGATGCACAAGAGTCATTGTACAGCAAGCATCGTACAGCGAGCATCGTACAGCAAGTATCGTACAGCAAGTATCGTACAGCAAGCATCGTACAGCGAGCATCGTACAGCGAGCATCGTACAGCGAGCATCGTACAGCAAGCATCGTACAGCGAGCATCGTACAGCGAGCATCATACAGCGAGCATCGTACAGCGAGCATCGTACAGCAAGCATCTGGATGGACATCCCCTCTGAGTTGTAACGTACAAATCACCTGTTTGTGGTTAAGGGGAAGTTTTGAGTGATAGAGCCAGCCCTACGACCACTGGTAGCTGGCTGTCACAAACCCTGCTCCAGAGTGATTATCATACACACAACACCTAGCACTAGTAGGAAGATAAAATTTGTAGGAGCAAGGAATAGGCAGGAGGAATAAGTTGGGGCCATAGGACTGACAACAGTTTTAAGAGATAATGTTTTAAGACACAAAGACAGTACAATCTGAGAAGCAAGTATTAGGTACACATGTAGTATAAGGTAGTACACAACTGGGCAAAAGAAAGACTCTTTAACACACACTAGTATTATAATTGTTAGAATTACTCTCAGTATTAATGGTATCTTATTAGTATTATGGATACATAGAGGTGAGGTGTATTTCTGGGACACATAAACAACTCATGTGCTCACACACACATGTGCACACACACACATGCACACATGCATGCATGCACACATGCACACACACACACGCACACACACACACATGCACACACACACACAACGCACACACACACACACACACACACACACACACACACACACACACACACACAACACACACACACACACACACACACACACACACACATGCATGCACACACACACACACACACACACACACACACACACACACACACACGCACACACGGGGCCAGGAGCTGAGTCTCGACCCCTGAAACCACAACTAGGTGAGTACGCACACACACCCACTCTTTCACACAGCTGATCCTTGGAATTTGACCGTGTTCCCCCACCTCTCCCCCTCTCTCTCCCACCCTCCTCTTCAGCCTTCTCTCCCCTCCCTCTATCTTTTTTTTTTTTTTTTTTACACACAGGGTTTGACAAGGTTAAGGATCCCTAGCTTTATTGACAAGCTATTTACAGGTTAAGGATTCCTAACTTTATTGGCAAGCTAAGAGCTGTTACCTACATCAGCTCATTTGAAAACATTTTTATTGTTATGAGACATACAAGTAGGGAACAGGATGAAGTTGGAGCCATCTGTGGGCCAGCCTTTTCATTTGATCAACTGAATTTATCTCGTTGACATCATTATACTGTACGAATGTGTTCCATACTCGAGTCATCCTGGGTATATATGATCTCAGATGGAGTGATGTTCTGGAGAAGGGTACAGCCAGAGTGAAGTTGCTGCTTTCTGTCCATCTTGTGGCATAAAAGCTTGTTTCACGCTGTCCTCGAAGTGGATCCAGGTGTGGTATTTTGACAATATTGGCCTTGTACATAACAGTAAGGCCACCCAAATCCCTCCTATGTTGAAGGCTCTGCTGAAATGACAGATCTATCCAGGATGGGTCCAGGCGAGAGATGAGACATCTTGCTCTGTTCTCTACTCTGTCAAGCAGTCGCAGATGAGAGAGGGGGCAGGCAAACCAAGAAAGTGGAGCATACTCAAGGTGCAAGCGTACTTGTGCCTCGCACAGAATCTTGCAACCCCTACTGTCAAGTAGATGCGAGATACGGTGAAGTGCTGTAAGCTTCCTGGCTGCCTTGTTTGCAAGATTTACAACATGGTTCTTCATGGTTAGTTTGGAGTCAAATTTCACCCCAAGGATATCAACTTCTTCTCCAGGTGCCAACACCCTCCCATTCATCCTTACTACTGCACCAGCATTACCATCATGGTGCCTAGAGACGATCATCATTTGCGTTTTTTCAGGTGCAAATGTTACTTGCCATCTATTTCCCCAAGCTGATATAGCTCTCAGCTGGTGATTAATGTAGCTTAGAGCAGCTGGCATTTGTTCTCTTGGATAAGTGAATGTCAGTGTGCAGTCGTCTGCATATGCATGTAATTCTGGGATGAGATAAAGAAGGTCGTTGAAGTAGACATTCCATAACAATGGACCCAGCACGCTTCCTTGTGGAACACTTGCCCCAATAGGATGTCTTGCTGATTCCGTTCCATTGAGAACTACACTTAGAGATCTACCATGAAGGTAATCACTGAGGAGACATAGCATAGAGCCTGCAATTCCCAGTGCTTGAGGTTTTGCTAAGAGGCCCTGGTGCCACACCCGGTCGAAAGCGCCAGCAATGTCCAGTGCTACCACACAGCTGACTTTGGATTCATCCAGTGACTGGTGCCACTTAGTGGAGAGGTTTAACAACAGATCAACAGCAGAGTAACCTTTCCTGAAGCCATATTGACGATCACAAAGTAGTGAGTGATAGTCAAAAAACTCTGTCATTTGTCTTGAGATTATTGTCTCAAGGATCTTCCCAGTGATTGACAGGAGTGACACTGGACTGTAGTTCCTGATTTCTGCTCTGCTCTTCTTTTTGTGAACAGGGACTACATTTGCCTCTTTCCATAGAGAGGGCCATTTACACTGTACTAGGCAGTGCTGAAAGATGCGAGTTAGAGATGCTGCTAGCTGGTCTGCACATCTTCTCAACAATCTTGGGCTCAACTTGTCTGGGCCCACAGACACCCTCCTCTTCAGCCTTCTCTCCCCCTCCCTCTTTCTATCTTTCTCTCTCCCCCTCCCTTGCATTCCCCCACCTCTCCCCCTGTCCCACCCTCCTCTTCAGCCTTCTCTCCCCTCCCTCACATTCCCCCACCTCTCCCCCTCTCTCTCCCACCCTCCTCTGCAGCCTTCTCTCCCCTTAATCTTTCTATCTTTCTTTCCCTCCCTCGCATTCCCCTCTCTCTCCCACCCTCCCTTCAGCCTTCTCTCCCCCCCTCTTCTATCTTTTTCCCTCCTTTTTTCCTTTCTTCCCCCCCTCGTGTTCCCCCACCCTCTCCCCCTCTCTCTCCACCCTCCTCTTCAGCCTTCTTTTCCCCCCCTCTTTTTTTTCTTCCCCTCCCTGCTTTCCCCCACCTCTCCCCCTCTTTTCCCACCCCCCTCTTCAGCATTCTCTCTCCCTCCCTCTTTCTATCTTTCTTCCCCTCCCTTGCTTTCCCCCCACCTCTCCCCCTCTCTCTCCCCCTCCTCTTCAGCGTTCTTTTCCCCCCTCCCTCTTTCTATCTTTCTTCCCCTCCCACCATTCCCCCCCCTCTCCCCTCTCTCTCCCCCCCTCCTCTTCGCTTGTCTCCCCTCCCTCTTTTTATCTTTCTTCCCCTCCCTCGTGTTCCCCCCACCTCTCCCCCTCTCTCTCCCACCCTCCTTTTCAGCCTTCTCTCCCCTCCCTCTTTCTATCTTTCTTTCCCCTCCCTTTCGCATTCCCCCACCTCTCCCCTCTCTCCCCACCCTCCTCTTCGCCTTCTTCCCCTCCCTCTTTCTATCTTTCTTCCCCTCCCTCGCATTCCCCCACCCTCCCCCCTCTCTCCCACCCTCCTCTTCAGCCTTCTCTTCCCTACCTTTTCTATCTTTCTCTTTTCCCCCTCCCTTGGTTCCCCACTCTCCCCTCTCTCCCACCCTCTCTTCACCCTTCTCTCCCTCCTCGCGTTCCCCCACCCTCCCCCTTTCTTTCCCCCCCTTTCATCTTCAGCCTTCTCCCCTCCCTTTCTATCTTTCTCTCCCCCCCTCCCCCTTGCATTTCCCCACCTCTCCCCCTCCCCTCTCCCCACCCTCTCTTCAGCCTTCTCTCCCCTCCCTCGCGTTCCCCCACCCCTCCCCTTTCTTTCCCACCCTCATCTTCAGCCTTCTCTCCCCTCCTCTTCTATCTTTCTCTCTCCCCTCCCTTGCTTTTCTCCCACCTGTCCCCCTCTCTCCCCCACCCCCCTCTCAGATTCTTTCCCCTCTCTTTTTTTTTTTCTCTCTCCCCTCCCTCGCATTCCCCCCTCCCCTCTCTCTCCCACCTGCTTCAGCCTTCTCTCCCCTCCTCTTTCTATCTTTCTCTCTCCCCCTTCTTCCCACTCTCGCCCTTCAGCCTTTCTCTCCCCTCCTTTTCTATCTTTCTCTCTCCCTTTCCCTTGCGTTCCCCCACCTCTCCCCTTTCTTTCCCACCCTCCTCTTCAGCCTTCTTTCCCCCCTCCCTCTTATCTTTCTCTTCCCCCCCTGCTTTCTCCACCTCTCCCCCTCTCTCTCCCACCCTCGTCTTCAGCCTTCTCTCCCCCCTCTTTCTATGTTCTCTCTCCCACTCCCTTGCGTTCCCCCCTCTCTCCCTTCTTTCCCACCCTCTCTTCAGCCTTCTTTCCCACCCTCCTTTGACCCTTCTTCCCCTCCCTTTTCTATTTTTCTCCCCCCCTCCTCGCATTCCCCACCTCTCCCCCTCTCTCTCCCACCCTCGTCTTCAGCCTTCTCTCTCCCTCCCTCTTTCTATCTTTCTCTCTCCCCCTCCCTTAATTCCCCCACCTCTCCCCCTTTCTTTCCACTCTCATCTTCAGCCTTTTTCTCCCCTCCCTCTTTTCTATCTTTCTCTCTCCCCCTCCCTTGATTCCCCCCACCTCTCCCCCTCTCTCTCCCACCCTCCTCTTCACCCTTCTTTTTTTCCCCTCCTTTTTCTATTTTTCTCTCTCCCCTCCCTCGCATTCCCCCACCCCTCTCCCCCTCTCTCTCCCACCCTCCTCTTCAGCCTTGTCTCCCCTCCCTCTTTCTATCTTTCTTCCCCTCCTTTCGTGTTCCCCACCTCCCCCTTCTCTCCCACCACCTCTTCACCCTTCTCTCCCCTCCCTCTTTCTATCTTTCCTCCCCCCTTTCTTTCCCACTCTCGTCTTCAGCCTTCTCTCCCCTCCCTCTTTCTATCTTGCTCTCTCCCCCTCCCTTGCGTTCCCCCACCTCTCCCCTTCTTTCCCACCTCCTCTTCAGTTTCCCTTTCCCCCTCCTCATTCTATCTTTCTCTCCTCCCCCTCCCTTGCTCTCCCACCTCTCCCCCTCTCTCTCCCACCTCGTCTTCACCCTTTCCCCCCTCCCTTTTTATTTCTCTCTCCCTCCTTGCGTTCCCCCACCTCTCTCCCTTTCTTTCCCCACCTCCTTTCAGCCTTCTTTCCCACCCCCCTCTTGAGCCTTCTTTTCCCCTCCCTTTTCTATTTTTCTCTCCCCCCCTTCCTCGCATTCCCCACCTCTTCCCTCTCTCTCCCCCCCCTCGTCTTCAGCCTTCTCTCCCTCCCTCTTTTCTATCTTTCTCTCCCCCCCTCCCTTGAATTCCCCCCACCTCTCCCCCTCTCTCTCCCACCCTCCTCTTCACCCTTTCTTTCCCCTCCCTTTTTCTATTTTTCTCTCTCCCCCTCCCTCGAAATTCCCCCACCTCTCCCCCTCTCTCTCCCACCCTCCTCTTCAGCCTTGTCTCCCCTCCCTCTTTCTATCTTTCTTCCCCTCCTTCGTGTTCCCCACCTCTCCCCTCTCTCTCCCACCCTCCTCTTCAGCCTTCTCTCCCCTCCCTTTTCTACTTTCTCTCTGCCTCTCTCTCGCATTCCCCCACCTCTCCTCCTCTCTCTCCCACCCTCCTCTTCAGCCTTCTCTCCCCTCCTTCTTTCTATCTTTCTTCCCCTCCCTCGTGTTCCCCACCTCTCCCCCTCTCTCTCCCACCCTCCTCTTCAACTTCTCTCCCCTCCCTCTTTTCTATCTTTCTTCCCCTCCCTCGTTTCCCCACCTCTCCCCCCTCTCCCTCCCACCCCCCTCTTCACCCTTTCCTCCCCTCCCTCTTCTTATTTCTCTCTCCCCCTCCCTCGTGGTCCCCACCTCTCCCCCTCTCCCACTGTGAAAATTTGTGTGGACTGCCTCCAAGTGAGTCGCCTACCCTGGCAAACTCTGTTGACACCGAGCCTGAGGTGGGTACCTCAGCCTCACAAGTGGCTATAAGACAGATTTTCAAAATGATTGGTTTGCAAGAAACCTCGCCTGCATGCACGTATAAAGGACTAATTTAAACTTGGTGTTGCCGCATATATCCTGATCTTCACTTCCCTAAGCTAGCCTTAGCCCTTTGGACTCCCCCTCAGAAACCATGTGCAACCGGAGCATTAATTCCTGCAATATTCAATCGTAATTAGTGTCCTTGCCTGCCCCTCAGAAAATTCCTATATCCAAGAGGTATGTATCCCCTATATAACTATGCAGACTCAAAACGCTAGCTTCTAGACTGCTCTGAGACACTGGTACTTACTGGGCATTCTCAACCTGTTGCAACCGGGCCCCCCCAGTTGACTCACTCACAATCTTCCCAGAACACTGGCCAGTAATCTACGAGAAAAAAGTGAAGGTCTTGTCGTACTGTATGGGCCTGACGGAGGTCATCTACGGTACATCGAGGTGCCTCTACCAGATTTCCCAAGTCTCAGATGTGAAGACACGTGGGGGGCGCTTGTCTGCTGATCACGGCACGTCTTGTCTTGATGGTGTCCGTCTTAAGAAGAACGAGCTGGTCCTTCTTGCAGACCCTCGTTTTCTTCGTTCAAACTAGGGCGCCAGTTTCCCTAGCTAATTTATCCCAGTGTTTGCCTACATTAACGGCCTATTACTACCTATGTTAAGGTCTTAGGTCTACATTATTATTATCTACATTTGCCTTAGTAAACCTAATATTAATATACTATCAGTAGAACTACCTACTCCTTCCCTGAAGGGTAAATCTATAAATAAACAAGCTTACCAACAATCACCAACCAGAGAATGCTTTGTTTGTTTGGGAGGGTTTAAGGGCCGCCCAGCTCAGCCGTCCCATACGGCCATGCTGGATCTGTCCTGTGGAACTTTAGGGACCAAATAAATTTCCACACCCACCCTCCTCTTCAGCCTTCTCTCCCCTCCCTCTTTCTATCTTTCTCTCTCCCCCTCCCTTGCATTCCCCCACCTCTCCCCCTCTCTCTCCCACCCTTCTCTTCAGCCTTCTCTCCCGTCCCTCTTTCTATCTTTCTTCCCTCCCTCGCATTCCCCCACCTCTCCCCCTCTCTCTCCCACCCTCCTCTTCAGCCTTCTCTCCCCTCCCCCTTTCTATCTTTTTTCACTCCCCCCCCCTTGCATTCCCCCCACCTCTCCCCCTCTCTCTCCCACCCTCCTTTTCAGCCTTCTCTCCCCTCCCTCTTCCCGTCTTCCCCTCTCCCCCTCCCTTGCGTTTCCCCCACCTTTTCCCCCTTTCTTTCCCACCCTCGTCTTCAGCCTTCTCTCCCTCCCTCTTTCTATCCTTTCTTTTTCCCCCCCCTTGCATTCCCCCACCTCCCCCTCTCTTTCCCACCCTCTCTTCAGCCTTCTTTCCCTCCCTTTTTCTATTTTTCTCTCTCCCCCTCCCTCGCATTCCCCCACCTCTCCCCTCTCTCCCCCACCTCCTCTTCACCCTTCTCTCCCCTGCCTCTTTCTTCTTTCCTCCCCTCCCCCCTCTCTCCCACCATCCCTTCAGCCTTCTCTCCCCTCCTCTTTCTATCTTTTCTCTCTCCCCCTCCCTCGCATTCCCCCACCTCTCCTCCGCTCTCTCCCACCCTCCTCTTCAGCCTTCTCTCCCTTCCTCTTTCTATCTTTCTTCCCCTCTTCGTGTTCCCCCCACCTCTCCCCCCCTCTCCCCACCTCCTCTTCAGCCTTCTCTCCCCTCCCTCCTTCTATCTTTTCTCCCCTCCCTCGTGTTCCCCCACCTCTCCCCCTCTCTCTCCCACCCTCCTCTTCTGCCTTCTCTCCCCTCCCTCTTTCTATATTTCTCTCTCCCTCTTCCCCCGTGTCCCCCACCTCCCCCCTCCTCCCACCCTCCTCTTCCGCCTTCTCTCCCCCTCCCTCTTTCTATCTTCTGTCTCCCCCTCCCTTGCATTCCCCCACCTCTTCCCTCTCTCTCCCACCCTTCTCTTCAGCCTTCTCTCCCGTACCTTTTTTTTATCTTCTTCCCCTCCCTCGCGTTCCCCCACCCTCTCCCCCTCTCTCTCCCACCCTCCTCTTCTGCCTTCTCTCCCCCCCCTCTTCCCGTCTTTCTCTCTCCCCCTTTCCCCTTTCGTTCCCCCACCTCTCCCCCTTCTTTCCCACCCACGTCTTCAGCCTTCTCTCCCCTCCCTCTTTCTATCTTTCTCTCTCCCCCTCCCTTGCATTCTCCCACCTGTCCCCTCTCTCTCCCACCCTCCTCTTCGGCCTTCTTTCCCCCTCCCTCTTTCTATCTTTCTCCCCTCCCTTGCATTCTCCCACCTCTCCCCCCTCTCTCCCACCCTCGTGTTCAGCCCTTTTCTCCCCCCCCTCTTTCTTTCTTTCTCTCTCCCCCTCCCTTGCATTCCCCCACCCTCTCCCCCTCTCTCTCCCCCCCTCCTCTTCAGCCTTCTTTCCCTCCCTTTTTTATTTTTCCCTCTCCCCCTCCCTCGCATTCCCCCACCCCCTCCCCCTCCCCTCTCCCACCCTCCTCTTCTGCCTTCTCTCCCCTCCCTCTTCCTGTCTTTCTCTCTCCCCCTCCCTTGCGTTCCCCCACCTCTCCCCCCTTTTTTTCCCACCCTCGTCTTCACCTTCTCTCCCCCTCCTCTTTTTATCTTTCTCTCTCCCCCTCCCTTGCATTCTCCCACCTCTCCCCTCTCTCTCCCACCCTCGTCTTCAGCCTTCTCCCTTTCCCCCCCCTCTTTCTATCTTTCTCTCTCCCCCCTCCCTTGGGATTCTCCACCCCTCCCCCTCTCCCCACCCTCGTCTTCAGCCTTCTCTCCCCTCCCTCTTTCTATCTTTCTCTCTCCCCCTCCCTTGCGTTCCCCCACCTCTCCCCCCTTTTTTTCCCAAACCCCCCTCTTCGGCCTTCTTTCCCCCCTCCCTCTTTCTTCTTTCTCCCCCTCCCTTGCATTTTCCCCCCTCTCCCCCTCCTCCCACCCTCGTCTTCAGCCTTCCTTTCCCCTCCCCCTTTCTATCTTTCTCTCTCCCCCTCCCTTGGTTCCCCCACATTCCCCCTTTCTTTCCCACCCTCCCTTCAGCCTTCTTTACCCCTCCCCTTTTTTTATCTTTCTCTCTCCCCCTCCCTTGCATTCCCCCCACCTCTCCACCTCTCTCTCCCACCCTCCTCTTCAAGCTTCTTTCCCTCCCTTTTTCTATTTTTCTCTATCCCCCTCCCTCGCATTCCCCCACCTCTCCCCCCTCTCTCTCCCACCCTCCTTTCAGCCTTCTCTCCCCTCCCTCTTTCTATCTTTCTTCCCCTCCCTCGCATTCCCCCACCTCTCCCCCTCTCTCTCCCACCCTCGTCTTCAGCCTTCTCTCCCCCCCCTCTTTCTATCTTTCTCTCTCCCCCTCCCTTGCATTCTCCCACCTCTCCCCCTCTCTCCCCCTCGTTTTCAGCCTTCTCTCCTTCCCTCTTTCTATCTTTCTCTCTCCCCCTCCCTTGCATTCCCCCACCTCTCCCCCCCCCTTTTTTTCCCACCCTCGTCCCTTTAGCCTTTCTCTCCCCTCCCTTCTTTCTATCTTTCTCTCCTCCCCCACCCTTGCGTTCCCCCACCTCCCCCCCCTTTCCTTTCCCACCCTCCTCTTCAGCCTTCTTTCCCCCTCCCTCTTTCTATCTTTCTCTCTCCCCTTCCCTTGGTTCCTCCACCTCTCCCCCCTTTTTTTCCCACCCTCCTCTTCGGCCTTCTTCCCCCTCCTTTTTTCTATCTTTCTCTCTTTCCCCCTCCCTTGCATTCCCCCACCTCTCCCCCTCTATCTCCCACCCTCCTCTTCAGCCTTCTTTCCCCTCCCTTTTTCTATCTTTCTCTCTCCCCTCCCTTGCATTCCCCACCTCTCCCTTTCTCTCTCCCACCCCCTCTTCAGCCTTTCTCTCCCCTCCCTCTTTCTATCTTTCTTCCCCTCCCTCGCATTCCCCCACCTCTCCCCCTCTCTCTCCCACCCTCCCCTTCAGCCTTTCCCCTCCCCCCCCTCTTTCTATCTTTCTCCCCCCCCCTTGCGTTCCCCCACCTCTCCCCCTTTCTTTCCCACCCTCCTTCGGCCTTCTTTTTCCCCCTCCCTTTTTCTATCATTCTCTCTCCCCCTCTTTTGCATTCCCCCCACCTCTCCCCCTCTCTCTCCCACCCTCCTCTTCAGCCTTCTTTCCCCTCCTTTTTCTATTTTTCTCTCTCCCCCTCCCTCGCATTCCCCCACCTCTCCCTCTCTCTCTCCCACCCTCCTCTTCAGCCTTCTCTCCCCTCCCTCCCCACCTCCTCTTCAGCCTTCTCTCCCTCCCTCTTTCTATCTTTCTTCCCCTCCCTCGTGTTCTTCCACCTCTCCCCCTCTCTCTCCCCACCTCCCTCTTCAGCCTTCTCTCCCCTCCCTCTTTCTAAACTTTCTCTCTCCCCCCCCTCGCATTCCCCCACCTCTCCTCCTCTCTGTCCCACCCTCCTCTTCAGGGCCTTTCTTCTCCCCTCCCTCTTTCTGTTTTCTTCCCCCCTCGCATCCCCCACCTTTTCCCCCTCTCTCTCCCACCTCCTCTTCAGCCTTTTCTCCCCTCCCTCTTACTATCTTTCTTCCCCCCCTTCGTGTTTCCCCAAACCCCTCCCTCTCTCTCTCTCCCACCTCCTCTTCAGCCTTCCTCCCCTCCCTCTTTCTATATTTCTCTCTTTACCCCTCTCCGTGTTCCCCCCCCTCTCCCCTCTCCACCCTCATCTTCAGCCCTTTTCTCCCTCCCCCTTTCTATCTTTCTCTCTCCCCCCCCCTTGCATTCCCCCACCTCTCCCCCTCACTCTCCCACCCCTTTTCTTCAGCCTTCTCTCCCGTCCCTCTTTCTATATTTCTTCCCTCCTCGCATTCCCCCACCTCTCCCCCTCTCTCTCCCACTTTCCTCTTCAGCCCTTTTCTCCCCTCCCTCTTTCTATCTTTCTCTCTCCCCTCACTTGCATTTCCCCACCTCTCCCCCTCTCTTCCCACCCCCCTCTTCAGCCTTCTCTCCCCTCCCTTTACTATTTTTTTCTCTCCCCCTCCCTCGCATTCCCCCACCTCTCCCCCCCCTCTCTCTCCCACCCTCCTCTTCAGCCCTTTTCTCCCCTCCATCTTTCTTTTTCTTCCCCCCCCTCGCATTCCCCCATTCCCCCTCTCTCTCTCCCACCCTCCACTTCAGCCTTCTCTCCCCTCATCTTTCTATCTTTCTCTCTCCCCCTCCCTTGCATTCCCCCCCTCTCCCCCTCTCCCACCCTTCTCTTCAGCCTTCTCTCCCCCTTCTTTATCTTTCTCTCTCCCCCTCCCTTGCATTCCCCCACCTCCCCCTCTCTCTCTTACCTCCTCTTCACCTTCTCTCCCTCCCCCTTTCTATCTTTCTCTCTCCCCCTCCCTTGCATTCCCCCCCCTCTCCCCTCTCCCACCCTTCTCTTCAGCCCTTTTCTCCCCTCCCTCTTTCTTTCTTCTCTCTTCCCCCTCCCTTGCATTCCTCCACTCTCCCCCTCTCTCTCCCACCCTCCTCTTCAGCCTTCTCTCCTCCCTCCCTCTTTCTATCTTTCTTCCCCTCCCTCTGTTCCCCCAACCTCTCCCCCTCTCTCCCACCCTGTTCAGCCTTCTCTCCCCTCCTTCTTTATCTTTCTCTCTCCCCCTCCCTTGCATTCCCCCACCAACTCCCCCTCTCTTCCTCCCACCCTCCTCTTTAGCCTTCTCTCCCCTCCCTCTTTTTCTCTCCCCCTCCCTCGCATTTCTCTCTCATAGCCTTTTCTCTCACCCTCCTCTTTTTTTTTTTTACAAGGGTTTGACAAGGTTTAAGGATCCCTAGCTTTATTACAAGCTATTTACAGGTTAAGGATTCCTAACTTTATTGGCAAGCTAAGAGCTGTTACCTACATCAGCTCATTTGAAAAGCATTTTTATTGTTATGAGACATACAAGTAGGAACAGGATGAAGTTGGAGCCATCTGTGGGCCAGCATTTTCATTTGATCAACTGACTTTATCTCGTTGACATCATTATGCTGTACGAATGTGTTCCATACTCGAGTCATCCTGGGTATGTATTGATCTCAGATGGAGTGATGTTCTGGAGAAGGGTACAGCCAGAGTGAAGTTGCTGCTTTCTGCCCGTCTTGTGGCATAAAAGCTTGTTTCACGCTGTCCTCGAAGTGGATCCAAGTGTGGTATTTGACAATATTGGCCTTGTACATAACAGTAAGGCCACCCACATCCCTCCTATGTTGAAGGCTCTGCTGAAATGCCAGATCTATCCAGGATGGGTCCAGGCGAGAGATGAGATGTCTTGCCCAGTTCTCTACTCTGTCAAGCAGTCGCAGATGAGAGGGGGGCAGGCAAACCCAAAAGAAAGTGGAGCATACTCAAGGTGTGAGCGTACTTGTGCCTCGTACAGGATCTTGCAACCCCTACTGTCAAACAGATGGGAGATACGGCAAAGTGCTGTAAGCTTCCTGGCTCCCTTTGTTTGCAAGATTTACAACATGGTTCTTCATGGTTAGCTTGGAGTCAAATTTCACCCCAAGGATATCAACTTCTTCTCCAGGTGCCAACATCCTCCCATTCATCCTTACTACTGCACCAGCATCACCATCATGGTGCCTGGAGACGATCATCATTTGCGTTTTCTCAGGTGCAAATGTTACTTGCCATCTATTTCCCCAAGCTGATATAGCTCTCAGCTGGTGATTGATGTAGCTTAGAGGAGCTGGCATTTGTTCTCTTGGATAAGTGAATGTCAGTGTACAGTCGTCTGCATATGCATGTGATTCTGGGATGAGATGAAGAAGGTCATTGAAGTAGACATTCCATAACAATGGACCCAGCACGCTTCCTTGTGGAACACTTGCCCCAATAGGATGTCTTGCTGATTCCGTTCCATTGAGAACTACACTTAGAGATCTACCATGAAGGTAATCACTGAGGAGACATAGCGTAGAGCCTGCAATTCCCAGTGCTTGAGGTTTTGCTAAGAGGCCCTGGTGCCACACCCGGTCGAAAGCGCCAGCAATGTCCAGTGCTTACCACACAGCTGACTATTGGATTCATCCAGTGACTGGTGCCACTTAGTGGAGAGGTTTAACAACAGATCAGCAGCAGAGTAACCTTTCCTGAAGCCATATTGACGATCACAAAGTAGTGGTGGTAGTCAAAAAACTCTGTCATTTGTCTTGAGATTATTGTCTCAAGGATCTTCCCAGTGATTGACAGGAGTGACACTGGACTGTAATTGCTGATTTCTGCTCTGCTCTTCTTTTTGTGAACAGGGACTACATTTGCCTCTTTCCATAGAGAGGGCCATTTACACTGTACTAGGCAGTGCTGAAAGATGCGAGTTAGAGGTGCTGCTAGCTGGTCTGCACATCTCAACAATCTTGGGCTCAACTTGTCTGGGCCCACAGCCTTTTCTTGGTCAAGCTATTTAAGTAGGAAATGCACCTCCTCCTGCCTTATTGTCACCACTGACAGTTTTGACACCATTCTTGCAGCTAGCCAAGGAGGGTCCCTTGCTGGATCAGGAACTTGCATATTGGTAGCAAAGTGTTCAGCAAAGAGGTCCGCCTTCTCTTGACTACTAGTAGAGGTGGTCCCATCCTGTCGATTTAGAGGTGGAATAAGTTCATCAGGCAGATAACCTTGTCTGTCCTTGACCAGGGACCACCAGGTTTTGGAGCCTACCCTACCTGATGCTAACTTTCTTTTAGTGTCCACCTCCCATTTAGCAATGGCCCACTTTTGAACATCCCCCATAGCCTACAGGCTTGCATGTGCAAGTTCCTGTTATATGTGGTAGGATGTCTCTTATACCTTTGCCATGCTTTGTACTTAGCAGTAGCAGCCTCTTTACAACGAAACCCAAAACCCAAAGGTGATCTGTAGGCTTCGTCACATATTGCCGGTGAGGAATGTGTTCTTGTTGTAGATTAAGGATGTGTTCCAGTGAAGGCTTTCACTTGGTTGTTTTTCCCCTCTCTATCTCTCTCTCTCTTTCTCCCTCTCTCTACCCTTTCTCCCCCTTTCTCGTTTCTCTCTCTCTCCCCCCCTAATCTTCTCCCTCACTCCCCATCCTCCCTCTCTCTCTCTCTTTCTACCCTTTAACTCTCCCCCTCTTTCTCTCTCTCTCCTCTGGCCTTGCCCCCCCCCACACACACACCCTGAAAACACATAAACTTCTCTCTGTGGTAAAATAATAAGCTTCTTTCTGTGGTAAAAAAATAATGGGTGGCCCTAGAGGGTGGAAAACCAGAGATCTGGTGGACGAACCAGGGAGGAAAGATTGGGAGTTAGAGCTCCAGAAAAGGGAGGAAGAGTGGGAAGGAAGATAGAAGAGCTTGGCAAGATAATGGAGGAGCGGATAGCTGAAGAGTGCAGGAAGTGGGAGCTACAAGTCTTAGCAGCAGAAACTAGGATACAGTGCTTAGAAGAGAAACTGAAAAACCTAAAACAGATTAGAGAGACAAATGACAATTCAAATGCAACAACAGGAAATTCTATGTCAGGCACAGACAAGGGGGACAGTAAGAAACAAAGGAGATATGTCGTATGCAAAAGCCCTATCAGACCCATGTGGGGCCAGCAAAAAGATGAGGAGCATACTAAGATCAAATGACAGGTCCAAAGACAATGAAGGTATGTTATATGCAGAGACTCTAACAGCCAACTGCAGTAGCAAGGAACAGCTGATCATGAAAGACAGTTCCCTGAGAATAGAAGTTTCAGATAGGACAGGGACTGAAGGCAAGAACATTTCAATGGAAGGAAACAAAACACCTCAGAGGATGCAAATGGAGACTCAGTGGGAGGAGGAAAGGGAAGAGGTCAGTTTTTATCTACAGGCTCCAAGAAGCCAAGGGGGGCAACTTCAAAGAAATAAAACAGGAGGAGGAAAAAATGATTGAAGGCATCATGAAAACAATAGATGAGGACGATATGACCCAGGTGACAAATTTTCGGAGAATTGGGTGGTTTGCGAGTGGAAGGATACGGCCTGTCAAAGTAATTTTCAAGAAAGAAATCAGTTCGAACCAGGATTCTGCAAGAGAAAGCACGACTGAGGAACAAACCAGGGGTACCAGAGAGTATACCTCGATCGCGGCAGAACACAAGAAGAAAGGACTACACTGAAAGAGAGGGTACAGAGACGCAAGGAGGAACGAGAGGCAATGATGAAGATGAGCAGGACCCGGACACAGGAGGAAGGGCAAAACACCCCGCAGAAATCTCCCTACGAAAAGACTCCAACCCCCGACAATCCCAATGCAACTGAGCAACCCAAACCACAACCCGCTCACTGTTCCCTCTTCCAGCAACACCCACATCACAAACCTCACTCCAACAGCTGTCCTTATGGGCATTCTGACCCCACCCCCATCATCACAAACCCCACCTACACCACAGCCCCCATAGGCCCCCACCAAGGCTCCTGCTCCCCCAACCCCAATATTCTTGCAGGACTACAGTGATAGAAAAGAAGTTGAAAGTTTGGTACACAAACGTGGACGGAATAATGAATAAACATGAGGAGTGGCACGAAAGAATCAGTGAGAAATCCCCAGACATCATAGCAGTCACAGAAACAAAACTCGCTGAGACAATAACAGACACAATCTTCCCACTGGGATATCAGATCCTGAGAAAAGATAGAAGGAGTAGAGGGGGAGGAAGAGTTGCACTGCTCATAAAAAACCGATGGGGAGTTGAGGAAATGGAAGGCATGGACGTGATTGGAGAAAAAGACTACATAGGAGGTACAATTCAGTCTGGAGAACATAAAGTAGTCATTGGAGTGATGTATAACCCACCACAGAACTGCAGAAGGCCAAGAGAGGAGTACGAAGAAAACAACAGGGCGATGGTGGACACGCTGGTTGAGGTGGCAAGAAGAGCTCACTCGAGCAGAGCAAAGTTACTGGTAATGGGCGATTTCAACCACAGGGAGATCGACTGGGAAAACCTCGAGCCACATGAGGGTCCCGAAACATGGAGAGCCAAGATGATGGATGTGGTGCTTGAAAACCTCATGCATCAACATGTCAGGGACACAACCAGAGAGAGAAGGGAGGATGAGCCAGCAAGACTGGATCTTGTGTTCACCCTGAGCAGTTCAGACATTGAGGACATCACTTACGAGAGGCCCCTTGGAGCTAGCGATCATGTGGTTCTGAGTTTTGACTATATAGTAGAGTTACAAGTGGAGAAGGTAACAGGAACTGAATGGGAAATGCCAAACTACAAAAGGGGGGACTACACAGGTATGAGGAACTTCCTGCAGGAGGTTCAGTGGGACAGAGTCCTGGTAGGAAAATCAGTGAACGAGATGATGGAATATGTAGCAACAAAGTGCAAGGAGGCAGAGGAAAGGTTTGTTCCCAAGGGAAACAGAAATAATAGGAAGACCAAAGCGAGTCCTTGGTTTACCCAAAGGTGTAGGGAGGCAAAAACTAAGTGCACCAGAGAATGGAAAAGGTACAGGAGGCAAAGGACCCAGGAAAATAAGGAGATTAGTAGAAGAGCCAGAAACAAGTACGCACAGATAAGGAGGGAGGCCTAGCGACAGTACGAAAATGACATAGCATCAAAAGTCAAGTCTGACCTAAAACTGCTGTATAGCCACATTAGGAAGAAGACAACAGTCAAAGACCAGGTGATAAGGCTGAGGAAAGAAGGTGGAGAACTCACAAGAAACGATCAAGAGGTATGTGAGGAGCTCAACATGAGATTTAAGAAAATATTTACATGGAGACAGGAAGGCCTCTCAGGGGACAGACCAGATGGGGACACCAGCAAGGAATATACCAACAAGTGTTGGATGACAAATACAGATGAGGAGGAGGTGAAGAAACTGCTAAGGGACATCGATACCTCAAAGGCAATGGGACCGGACAACATCTCCCCGTGGGTCCTTAGAGAAGGAGCGGATATGTTGTGTGTGCCACTTACCACAATCTTCAACACGTCCCTGGAAACTGGGCAACTACCTGAGGTATGGAAGATGGCAAATGTAGTTCCCATTTTTAAAAAAGGAGACAGAAAAGAGGCACTAAACTGTAGACCTGTGTCACTGACGTGTATAGTGTGCAAAGTTATGGAGAAGATTATCAGGAGGAGAGTGGTGGAGCACCTGGAACAGAACAAGAGTATAAACGCCAACCAGCATGGATTCATGGAAGGAAAATCCTGTGTCACAAACCTTCTTGAGATTTATGATAAAGTAACAGAAGAAAGACACGAGAGAGAGGGGTGGGTTGATTGCATCTTCTTGGACTGCAAGAAGGCCTTTGGACACAGTTCCTCACAAGAGATTAGTGCAGAAGCTAGAGGATCAGGCTCATATAACAGGAAGGGCACTGCAATGGATCAGAGAATACCTGACAGGGAGGCAACAATGAGTCATGGTACGTAATGATGTATCACAATGGGCACCTGTGATGAGCAGGGTCCCACATGGGTCGGTCCTAGGACTAGTGCTATTTTTGGTATATGTGAACGACATGATGGAAAGGTTAGACTCAGAATTTGGTCCTGTTTGCGGCGTGTGAAGTTAATGAGGAGAATTAAATCAGATGAGGACCGGGCAGGACTTAAAAGAGACCTGGACAGATTGGAAACCTGGTCCAGCAACTGGCTTCTCGAATTTAATCCAGCCAAATGCAAAGCCATGAAGATAGGGGAAGGGCAAAGAAGACTGCAGACAGAGTATAGGCTAGGTGGCCAAAGACTGCAAACCTCGCTCAAGGAGAAAGATCTTGGAGTGAATATAACACCGAGCATGTCTCCAGAAGCACACATCAACCAGGTAACTACTGCAGCATATGGGTTCCTGGCAAACCTGAAAACAGTGTTCCGATACCTTAATAAGGAATCGTTCAAGACACTGTACACCATGTACGTCAGGCCCATACTGGGTATGCAGCCCCTTTTTGGAACCCGCACTTGATAAAGCACGTAAAGAAACTAGAGAAAGTGCAAAGGTTTGCGACAAGGTTAGTTCCAGAGCTAAGGGGAATGTCTTATGAAGAAAGGTTAAGGGAAATCAATAACAAAAAAAGGCACAATACCGTGACTGGAACGATACACAAATAACCCGCACATAAAAGAGAGAAGCTTACGACGACGTTTCGGTCCGACTTGGACCATTTACAAAGTCACAAAGGGAAATCGGCCTGACAACACTAGAGGACAGGAGGGTCAGGGGAGACATGATAACGACATATAAAATACTGCGAGGAATGGACAAGATGAGAAAGACAGGATGTTCCAGGGAGGGGACACAGAAACAAGAGGTCACAATTGGAAGTTGAAGACACAGATGAGTCAGAGAGATATTAGGCAGTATTTCTTCAGTCATAGAGTTGTCAGGCAGTGGAATAGCCTAGAAAGTGATGTAGTAGAGGCAGGAACCATACATAGTTTTAAGACGAGGTATGATAAAGCTCATGGAGCGGGGAGAGAGAGGACCCAGTAGCAACCGGTGAAGAGACGGGGCCAGGAGCTAAGACTTGACCCCTGCAACCACAAATAGGTGAGTACACACACCCACACACACACACAAAGGGGGTTTTCCCCAAACATGGAGAGCCAAGATGATGGACTGGTGCTGGAAAACCTCATGCACCCAAAATGTTTTAAAGGGCACTACCCGAGTGAGAGGGGAGGATGAAACCCGCAATATTGGACCTTGTTTCACCCTGGGGAGTTCAGACATTGAGGACATTCACGTATGAGAGTCCCCTAGGAGCTAGCGACCACATGGTTCTGTGCTTTGAATATATAGTAGAGCTGAAGTGGAGAGAGTAACAGGAGGGTTTAATGGAAAAGCCTGGCTATAAAAGAGGGGACTACATAGGGTTGAGGAACTTCCTGCAGGAGGTCCCATGGGACAGAGAACTGGGCAGGGAGTAGTAAATGAAATGATGGAATATGTAACAACAAAATGCCAAGGTGGCAGTGGAAAGGTTTATCCCATGGGCTAACAGAAAAACAATGGGAAGGACCAGAACGAGCCTTGGTTACCCGACGGTGTAAAGGAGGCAAAAACAATGTGCAATAGTAGAGAATGGAACAAAAGTATAGAAGGCGGAGACACGTGAACAAATAGGGAAGATCATTCGCAGATGCCTGGACGTGTACGCACAGGTAAGGAGGGAGGGCCAGCTCCAGTATGAAAATGACATAGGCATCGAAATCAAGACTGACCCGAAATGTTGTATAGCACATCAGGAGGAAGGACAACTGTCAAAGGCAAGGTGTTCAGCAGATTAAGGACAGAAGGGGAAAAGAACTGACAAGAAATGACCAGGAGATAAGTGAGGAAGGCTAAACAGGAGAATTTAAGGGGAAGTTTTTACAGTAAGGACAGGAAGGGGCTGTGGGAGTCAGCACAGAAGGGACATCAAGAGGGAATATACCACCAAGTGTTGGATGACCATACAGAACAACCGAGGAGGAAGTGAAGAAGACTGCTAAGTGACCTTGATACCTCAAAGGTGATGGGTCAGGGACAACATCTCCCCATGGGTCCTTAGAGAAGAAGGGAGCAGAGATGCTGTGCGTTGCCTCTAACCACGATCTTCAAAACAATCCCTTGAAACTGGGGCATTACCTGAGAAATGGAGACTGCCAAATGTAGTCCCCATATTTAAGAAAGAAACCAGATACGAGGCGCTAAACTACAGACCTGGTCTCTGACATGTTATTGTGTACACAAGTCTGGAGGAAGATTATCAGGAGGAGAGTGGTCGAAACACTGGATAGGAACAAGATTATAATGAAAACCAGCATGGGTTCATGGAAGGCTAATCTGTTCACAAACCTCCTGGAGGTTTTATGACAAGGTAACAGAAGTAAGACACGTGAGAGAGGGGTGGGTTGATTTGCGTTTCCTAGACTGCAGGAAGGTTTGACACCAGTTCCCACAAGAGATTACGTGCAGAAGCTGGAGGATCAGGCGCATGTAACAGGGAGGGCACTGCAATGGATCAGGGAATACCTGGACAGGGAGGCAGCAACGAGTCATGGTACGTGAAGCGGAGGGTATCACAGTGGGCGCCTGTTGACGTGCGGGGTCCCACAGGGGTCATGATTCTAGGGCCAGTGCGATTTTTGATACATGGCGGAACGACTGATGGAAGGAATAGACTCTTGAAGTGTCCTATTTCGCAGATCATGTGAAGTTGATGAGAAGAATTAAATCAGATGAGGATGAGGATGGAATGCAAAGAGAGAACTGGACAGGCGGGACTGTGGTCTAGAAACTGGCTTCTCGAATTCATTCTGCAAATGCCAAAGTCTTGAAGATTGGGGAGGGGCAAGAAGACTGCAGACTGGAGTTTAGGCTAGGTGGACAAAGGTATACTAGACCTCACTCAGGCGAAAAGATCGTGGTGTGACCAATCACACCTAGCACGTTCACCGGAGGCCAACACATCAACCAAATAACTTACTGCAGCATACGGGCGCCTGGCTAACCTGAGAATGCATTCCGATACCCTTATTAAGGAATCGTTCAAGGACTCTGTTACAACTGTGTATGTTGGCCCATACTGGATATGCCAGCACCAGTCTGGAAACCCACAACTGGTTCAAGCCACATCATGTAGTTAGAGGAAAGTACAAAGGTTTGCAACTAGGCTAGTCCCAGAGCTATGGGGAATGTTGTACGAGGAAAGGTTGAAAGGAATCGGATGATGACACTTGGAAGACAGAAGGTGTCAGGGGATACATGATAACGACATGCAAGATACTGCGGGGAATGACAAGGTGGAACAGAGAAGGATGTTCCAGAGACGGGGACCAACCAGGAAACAGGGGTGACAACTGGGAAGCTGGAGATCTTCATAAGAGTCATCAGGGGACGTTTAGGAAGTATTTCTTCAAGTCATAGAGTCGTCAGGAAGTGAGAATGCTAGCAAGTGAAGTAGTGGGGCAGGATCCATACATAGTTGTAAGAAGAGGTATGATTAAAGCTCAGGAAGCAGAGAGAGAGAGGACCTTAGTTAGCAATCAGTGAGAGGCAGGCCAGGAGCTGTGTTCTCCGACCCCTGCAACACAATTAGGTGTGTAAAACGCACTCAAACAACACACCACACACACACACACACACACACAACACAACACACACACACACCCACACACACAACACACACACACACACCACACACACCACACACACACACAACACAAAAAAAAAAAAAAAAAAAAAAAAAAAAAAGAAAAAAATCTGACCTGACGACACTGGAGGAAAGGATGGTCGAGGGGGGGGAGGGGCTGATAATAAATAACATTATAAATTCTGAGAGGGAATTAGACAAGGTGGACAGTGAGAGGATGTTTAGAGATGGGGACACAGCAACAAGGAGTTACAATTGAAGTTTGAAGGATGTTAGAAGTCCGTGGTACCTTACCTTTGAATCTCTTTGAAGAGTTTCGAGGAGTTTATCTACTCTCAGAGCCCAGCCATGGGCCAGGCTCTTCTTGTGTGCCTGGTCAACAGGCTGTTGCTGCTGGAGGCCCACTGCCCCACATATCATCACAGCCTGGTTGATTCTGCACCTGGTGAAGATACTGTCCAGTTTCCTATTGAAGGCTTCTCACACTTGTTCAACAGTGGTTTCTGATATCTTCTTGGTATGATGTTGGAAAGTCTGGGACCCCAGATGTTGATACAGTGTTTCCCTTATTGTCCCACCGGACCCGCTCCTCACTGGGTTTATGTTACACTTCCATCCCATATCTCTCACTCCCAGTATGTTGTTTTGCAGTGTGCAGATTTGGGACCAAGCACTCGTGTACCTTCAGGTGTATATTAGCATATACCTCTCTCTCCTCCACTCCAAAGATAACATGTACAGACTTGGAGATATTCCAGTAGTTTTAGGTGCTTTACTGGCTCCTGTGTGAGTTGTAAACGATCTCTGTATTTGTTCCTGCTTCGATATTTCTCCTGCCTTGAATGGGGTTGTCAGCACTGAGCCATATTCTAACTGAGGGCGTATCGGCACTAGCGATTTGAAGAGTGTCACATCAGCAATATTTCCCTTGTTTTGAAAGTTATCATTACCCACCCGTCACTTCCTGGCTGTCGTGATCTTTTGTTTGTCTTGGTCTTTTAAAAAGAAAGGTCGTGACCATTAATTATTCTTTGGTGTTTTACGTGTTCCTTCACGTTCTATTTGGTGACTCCTGAGTTTTTGTATATAGGCTCCATTTGAGTTCTTCATTCTTTCCATACCTAAGCAAGCTGGAATTTTCCACCATTGAACATCATGTTGTTCTCCATGCCCACTGGAAACCCTGTTATATGTCTTTCCTGTAATTTTTAAGTAGTCCTCTTACCGTACTAACTTTTATGTTTATTTTAGTGTCATCTGCAAATGTTGATACACCAAAAAAGTGTGCCGGGTGTTTTTGTTTTGTTGCTGTGAGGGTGGAGATACAGTAGAGGTGCAGGACTCTGCCTTGGGAGGCACTGGAGCTTTTGACCTCAATGATGCTGGATCTTGCCGGTTCACTACTGCTTTTTGTGTTCTGTAGTGTTAGGAAACCGATAATCCATCTGCTTACCTTCCCGTATATGCCATGGCCTTCATTCATGTGCTATCACTCCATGATGCCTTTTGTCAAACGCCTTTGCAAAAATCTAGTGTAAAAATCACATCTGCGTTTTGGTCGTCTTTCCAGGTGCCTCCGTAATTATGTAATATGGTTCAGCAGCTGTGACTAGAAAGTTTACATGCTAAGATAATTGCATATATGTTGCCTTTGGAGATTGTTGACATTCATTGTTGGCAAACCTCCTTAGAGTATTAATCTTTTGATGGCATTGTTCTTTCACCAGGTTGAGGTGTCATTGTGTTAAGTAAAGGCAATGTATCCAATTGTTAATATTGTTATTAACCCTTTGGAATGTAGCGGCCGTAGATATATGTCTTACGAGGTACCGTGTTGTCGTTTTTATACTTATAAATTTTAGCGGAGCTTCAAAATCAAGCAGGAGGAAGCTGGGAGGCCCACATGTGAGAGAATGGGTCTGTGTGAGCTGTGTGCACCATATAAAAAACTCTGGAGCACGCAGTGCTTTATTGTGAAAATAAAAACTACGACGATTTTTTTAATTATAATGCCAACATTGTGGTCTATTTTCGTATAGTATTTATGATTGTATTCTCGTTTTCTAGGTTATTTGATAGAAATGGAAAAAATATTATAGAAATAGAGTGATTTTGATTGATTTACTATTAAAAGACCTAGATATGGAGCTCAAAGTAGGGGAAATGTTTGATTTTTGAATGTTTCAAAAGTAAACAAATGATGCATTGTCCAATAAATGTCAACTAGCCATTCTAATATGGCAGTATGAATGGGTTGATGTGTATTTATACAATTATTACAGTTATTGAAGTAGTCAGCTTAATTGTAAGTCTTCTATTTTTTGTTTGAATAAAAAATTCAAAATAGATAAGCAATGAGTTAATATCAGAGAGGCCTGGGAGACTGACTGACGTGCAAAGAAAATGTTATTTAGGGCAGGAATGGTCTGATTGTTTTCATTCTGGACCCTATTTTGTTGAAAAAATTTGTCATATTTTTTAGTTTTCGTGAAATTGGCCAAATTGCAAATTTTGACCACATTATTAGGTAGTTGAAATCGGTATATGGGCGGTTCTTGTATCAATCAATAGAAAAAATGGGAGTTCTAAAGAATTTGCATATGTGTTTGGGCGACTGCCCAGGAGCAATGGAATAGCCGAATATAGGGCTCAAAGTGGGCGAAAATCGGATTTGTAAAAGCCGCGAGGTGTCGCTAACTTCGCGAGGTATAATTCCGTCAGTTTTCCATCAAATTTCGTTTTTTGGTGTCATTACAATCGGGAAAAGATCTCTATCATTTCATAGAAAAAAATAATTTTTTTTTTTTTTAAATTTTGCGACACAAGGAGGACACCTAAGGATTGGGGGTTGCGGGACATGTCAAAGGGTTTAATAATTTTGTTGTCTCTGGTGTTTACTGTTTCACTCATGATAGTATAATTACTATGTATCCTTTAATGTCTCGTTAAGAATTGCCAGTCAGGTTGGTGATGGTTATATGATTTTGTGGGTGGAGTGGTTGGTTTTGTAATTGTGATCATAAGTATAAGCCTGACAGGTATATCATTTGTATAACAATGGGTGTAGTATGTTTGTGTGGAAGTGGAACTGGGTGTCAGAACACTTTTTGTATAGTGTAGTCCATTTTTGGTGTAAGGGGGTAAATTGGGGATTTGGTGATTTTTAAACCTTTCAGGGTCCGTCCGTAAGATCTACCGGTGCTTTACGTTCAGGGTCAAACCGTTGATCTACGTCAAGAGCTAAGCTCACTTGATAAAACTTGTGAGTGTGTAACATTGTGGGCTAGGATATGAGAGTATACCACATCCTATGTGGTTTGTGTGCACCACATAAAAAAAAATCCTGCGCACATGTGAATAATGAGAGGAAAAAAAAAATAACTGAGACCGTGATTTTCGATTAAAAACAGCGACTTTGCAGTGTTTTTTCGTTTTGTTTTTTATACGTTGTATTTGTGATTTCTTGGTCTATTTGATAGAATGGGTAGACATATTTACAGAAATAAGGGGGGGGATAAAAAGATAATTTTGATTGGTTTTAGCACTGGAAATGGCTTGAAAACTGAGATCATGTGGCGGGAAATGTTAAATTTTACGATGTTCAAGAGTAAATCATACAGATCTCACACGTATATACACACCTGCTGGTGGGTCTAATTATACATGCCACAAATGTGGTGATGTGATTATGTATACTTTGATTACAATATTGACATAACAGTAAAGCTTCTATTTTTTGGTTGTGAATTTAAAAATTCATATTGTGAATAAAAAATCAGATGGAACTTATTTGTAAAGCCTCAAAACGTAAACTTATGACAGAGGAAATGTTAGTTTTAGTGCCATGAAATGCCTACATGTTTATTCTGGATACTATTTGGAAATTGGAATATTGTGAACTTTGTGTTATAATTGGCCTATATTTCAATTTTCCGGTCAATTTATTTTTGTAGTTGTATGAAACTGTTGACTTGGCGATTTCTTGTGCTCAATCGATAGAATTGATTTATTCCTAGTGATAATAGCTAAGTATTTGGTCGTCTGGGAATAATGTAATTGGCCTAAAATGGGAGTCAAAGTCTACAAAATCGCCGATTCCATAAATATATCGGCTGGACAAATCAAAATTCACGAGTGAGGAATAATTCGTCAATTTCCCATCAAATTTGTACTTTTTTTTGTTTTATTAGTCATTCACAAAAAAGATTCTCTACCATTTCATTAGAAAAAAATAACAAGTTTTTTTTTTTTGAAAATTTCTTGGACACTGGGCACCACTTAAGATTTTGGCCTTGGACCCTGAAAGGGTTAAATCATTTTGATGTACCTTTTAATATATTTCCACCTTGTATTGTAATGTTTTTTAAATAAAAAAAAAATTAGCCATGTGCTCTATACCTCCCTTATGCAAAGGAGCTTTGTCGGCACTCTTTTAAGGCCTCCAGTATTTCACCTAGATCTAAGCTATTTCTGGGTACGAACGTATTCATTCCAGAGGCTTGTTCGAGTGCCTGGGTACCGAAACAAATTGTTCCCATAGGGATAATGTAAATTAGATTAATGTTTCAGACCTCATAAATACACTTACAAAAGCACTTACATAAACACACTTCTATAATTGTTCAAGTTTTTGAGGTGTGGTTTCCGAGGTACCCACTGTATTTCTTCGGCCATAATGTTGTCAGACAGTGGAATAGTCTGGAATGTGAGGAGTGGAGGCGGTCCCCCTACATAGCTTTAAGAAGAGGTATGATAATGCTCATGCAGCAGGGAGAGGTGTAGACCTACTGGCAATAACAATGACAAAAAGGTAGGGCTAGGGAGCTATTGATCGAACCCCTGCAACCCACAATTAGGTGAGTACACATTTCACACACCTTCTTCTTTCTTTCACACACAGGCGAGTATCCCACCAAGGCAGGTGGCCCAAACAGGAAAATGAAAGGTTTCTCTTAAATTTAGGAATTTATACTCGAGTAAGGGAGTTTACCGCAGCCCACTTGCACTCCCGGCACGCGTCGTTAGTCGTCACCTCTTACAACACGCATACGGCTTCGGAGAGAATTCTTGTCGCACACTTTCCCCATGGAGATCATACAACACAACATCTTCATTAATTAGTTTCTGGATGCGCTTTATAGAAACGTACTTACTCTCGGTTACATGGATATTCGCGCTCACACTTTTTCTTGTTACAGATCTCCAATCTAGCACGCACTCCATCTCCCAGGGCCATCTCTCGCTCGAGAGGTCCTCAGTTGCTGTGAAATCGGTCACAGTTCCTTGAGGTTGTCTCTATAGAACAGATCACCTAAGGCAATCTCCTCCAGCTCTCCCGGAGATATATTAAAAGTCTCAAGAGAAGTCATACAAATTTTCTCCAGACAGCTCTACAGTAAGATCTCACTCAAGAGAGAAATCTCCCTTGTCTCAACTAACGAGAACCAAATCTCACCTGGGCTTCCTTCATTAGTATCTACGTAAAGTTGGAGCTTGGTTAGTGGGTCATTTGAGTGTTTAAAGTGTATTGATCTTATTAGTTTCCATATCTTCCAAGAAGATATATAACATTATATTTCCTTTCTAGTTAAAAGGGAATGTTTTTTTAAACTAACTATGTTGTTGAGAAAGTTGATTTGTTAGATTGCTTAATGTACAGGGTGTGAGTTCCAGGAAAGCAATAGCACGCATGGTTTTTGGGTTTGGGGGGATAGAGCTAGTCCAGCAGTGAGTGTTCACATTATCCCGGCTGTATGATGCAACTTTATGTTAGAAGCATTTAGACGGTTATTACACAGATTATTGACAGATTTCTTTGCTATGTTTAAAATGATGATTTTCTGAGTTTCAGTAATGCCAGATTTCTTCTTCAGTCTGAGGACCTCCTGACATGTTCTTCAGTTCTGTTAGTCCAGCCTGAACAAAAGCTGTTTTTACAGTTTATCATGCTTGTACAAAAATACAGTGGTACCCCGAGTTTCAAACTTTCTTCGTTCCAGGAAGGCTGTTCGAGTGCCGTTACTGAACGAATTTGTTCCATAAGGAATAGTGTAAATTAGATTAATCCATTTCAGACCCCCAAAAATACACTTACAAAAGCACTTACAATACTGCATTTACATAATTGGTGGAGTTGGGAGGTGTTAGAAACTCAGGGTACCACTGTATTTGATTTTTGTTAGCTACTACTTTCCTCTGTGGTCACTGGAAAATGAAAGCCTGTTAAACATTTTGCACTCTGGATTGCTGGCCTTCTTTCACTGTCTCATGAACACTTAAGCTGAGCAGTAAATCTTACTTATACCTACTCTCATTTTTATACTTAATTGTATTTCTTAAGAGTTTCTAGTTTTGTAATACCTATTAAATTGAGGAAGACTGTTCCAGGACCAGATCACTTGGGCAATGATCTCCAAAACATTTAGCAGATATAATCGTACCTTAACCCTTTGAGGGCCAAGACCACTGATCTCAAACTTACTCTTAGGGTCGAACAATTTAAAAAAAAAAATGTTTTTTCTTATGAAATGATAAGAGAATCTTTTTCCAAAGGTAATGAACCAAATTTACAAATTTGGTAGGAGACTTACAGAATTATGCTCTCACAAGTTAGTGGTCTCAGCTACATTTACACATCAGCAATTTCGCCCACTTTGAGCCCTATTTTTGGCCAATTCTATTGTTTCAGTTGACCAAACTCGTAGGTATTTGTTAGTATTCCTTCTATTCTATTGATTGAGTAGAAGAAACTGCCGATTACGTATTTCAACTAGCCAATAAAGTGATAAGAAATCAGTAATTTGACACATTTTACAAAATTAAAAAATGCCAATTTAAAATTAGGGTCTAGAATAAGTGGTGTAAACATTCCTGGCACTAAAAAACATTTTCTCTGTTCCTTAGTTATGTCCCCAGACCTCTCTTGTATTATTCTTGCTTTCCATTTTTGAATTTTTATTCACACTAAAAATAGAAGATTGACCGTTTTGCAGACCACTGCATTATTGTAATACAGTGGACCCCCGACTTACGATATTAATTCGTTCCAGAGAGCACATGTAAGACAAATTATCGTAAGTCGAATTAATTTTCCCCATAAGAAATAATGGAAATCAAATTAAATCCGTTCAAGACTCTCAAAAGTATGAAAAAAAAGTATTTTTGCACATGAAATACAGGTCCTCCATCACAAATCCGGCAATCAGTTATTCAGTTATTCGGCACTAATTTTGGTAAGCATAATTTCAAATTTCCAGGGTTGCCACACCAACCTGCTGGTACGGTTTTGTGGTGCTACTTGCTGCATAAGTCATTCCAATTTCTTTTTCTCCATTTATTGTTATAACCTGCTTACTTTTTAGCCCTAGCCTGGTTCCAATGAATAAAAGAAATGCTTCTCATTATGTAAAGCACCTACACAGACGTACAGGGACCCCCGTTTAACGATTTTTTTCATTCCAGAAATTGTTCAGGTGCCAGTACGGGCCGAATTTTTTTCCCCTAAGGAATATTTTAAGAA
>NC_069464.1:27429170-27520555 GCF_026875155.1 Cherax quadricarinatus | reverse complement strand
CTGGAAAAGATGGAGTTAAGGTGCGCTAGCTGGTCTGAAAATTCTCAACAATCTTGGGCTCAACTTGTCTGGGCCCACAGCCTTTTCTTGGTCAAGCTATTTAAGTAGGAAATGCACCTCCTCCTGCCTTATTGTCACCACTGACAGTTTTGACACCATTCTTGCAGCTAGCCAAGGAGGGTCCCTTGCTGGATCAGGAACTTGCATATTGGTAGCAAAGTGTTCAGCAAAGAGGTCCGCCTTCTCTTGACTACTAGTAGAGGTGGTCCCATCCTGTCGATTTAGAGGTGGAATAAGTTCATCAGGCAGATAACCTTGTCTGTCCTTGACCAGGGACCACCAGGTTTTGGAGCCTACCCTACCTGATGCTAACTTTCTTTTAGTGTCCACCTCCCATTTAGCAATGGCCCACTTTTGAACATCACCCATATGCCTACAGGCTTGCATGTGCAAGTTCCTGTTATATGTGGTAGGATGTCTCTTATACCTTTGCCATGCTTTGTACTTAGCAGTAGCAGCCTCTTTACAACGAAAGCCAAACCAAGGCTGATCTGTAGGCTTCGTCACATATTGCCGGTGAGGAATGTGTTCTTGTTGTAGATTAAGGATGTGTCCAGTGAAGGCTTTCACTTGGTTGTCTTTCCCTCTCTATCTCTCTCTCTCTTTCTCCCTCTCTCTACCCTTTCTCTCCCTTTCTCGTTTCTCTCTCTCTCCCCCCCTAATCTTCTCCCTCACTCCCCATCCTCCCTCTCTCTCTCTCTTTCTACCCTTTAACTCTCCCCCTCTTTCTCTCTCTCTCCTCTGGCCTTGCCCCCCCCCACACACACACCCTGAAAACACATAAACTTCTCTCTGTGGTAAAATACATAAGCTTCTTTCTGTGGTAATACAAAAATAATGGGTGGCCCTAGAGCGTGGAAAACCAGAGATCTGGTGGACGAACCAGGGAGGAAAGATTGGGAGTTAGAGCTCCAGAAAAGGGAGGAAGAGTGGGAAGGAAGATAGAAGAGCTTGGCAAGATAATGGAGGAGCGGATAGCTGAAGAGTGCAGGAAGTGGGAGCTACAAGTCTTAGCAGCAGAAACTAGGATACAGTGCTTAGAAGAGAAACTGAAAAACCTAAAACAGATTAGAGAGACAAATGACAATTCAAATGCAACAACAGGAAATTCTATGTCAGGCACAGACAAGGGGACAGTAAGAATCAAAGGAGATATGTCGTATGCGAAGGCCCTATCAGACCCATGTGGGGCCAGCAAAAAGACGAGGAGCATACTAAGATCAAATGACAGGTCCAAAGACAATGAAGGTATGTTATATGCAGAGACTCTAACAGCCAACTGCAGTAGCAAGGAACAGCTGATCATGAAAGACAGTTCCCTGAGAATAGAAGTTTCAGATAGGACAGGGACTGAAGGCAAGAACATTTCAATGGAAGGAAACAAAACACCTCAGAGGATGCAAATGGAGACTCAGTGGGAGGAGGAAAGGGAGAGGTCAGTTTTTATCTACAGGCTCCAAGAAGCCAAGGGGGGCAACTTCAAAGAAATAAAACAGGAGGAGGAAAAAATGATTGAAGGCATCATGAAAACAATAGATGAGGACGATATGACCCAGGTGACAAATTTTCGGAGAATTGGGTGGTTTGCGAGTGGAAGGATACGGCCTGTCAAAGTAATTTTCAAGAAAGAATCAGTTCGAACCAGGATTCTGCAAGAGAAAGCACGACTGAGGAACAAACAGGGGTACCAGAGAGTATACCTCGATCGCGGCAGAACACAAGAAGAAAGGACTACACTGAAAGAGAGGGTACAGAGACGCAAGGAGGAACGAGAGGCAATGATGAAGATGAGCAGGACCCGGACACAGGAGGAAGGGCAAACACACCCCGCAGAATCTCCCTACCGAAAGACTCCAACCGCGACAATCCCAATGCAACTGAGCAACCCAAACCACAACCCGCTCACTGTTCCCTCTTCCAGCAACACCCACATCACAAACCTCACTCCAACAGCTGTCCCTTATGGGCATTCTGACCCCACCCCCATCATCACAAACCCCACCTACACCACAGCCCCCATAGGCCCCCACCAAGGCTCCTGCTCCCCCAACCCCAATATTCTTGCAGGACTACAGTGATAGAAAAGAAGTTGAAAGTTTGGTACACAAACGTGGACGGAATAATGAATAAACATGAGGAGTGGCACGAAAGAATCAGTGAGAAATCCCCAGACATCATAGCAGTCACAGAAACAAAACTCGCTGAGACAAAAAACAGACCAATTTTCCCCCACGGGTTATCAGATCCGGGAAAAAAAGATAAAAGGAGTAGAGGGGGAGGAAGTTTAACTGCTCAAAAAAAAACCGATGGGGAGGGGGAGGAAATGGAAGGATGGACTGATTGGAGAAAAAGATTTACATGGGAGGTACAATTCAGCCTGGAGAACATAAAGTAGTAAATTTGAGTGTGTAAAAACCCACCACAAAAACTGCAGAAGGCCAAGGGGAGTACGAAGGAAAACAAAGGGCGATGGTGGACACGTGGTTGAGGGGTGGGAAAGAAGGTCACTGGGAGCGACCCCAAAAGGGTTACTGGTAATGGGCGTTTCAACCACGGGGGAGATCGACGGGGGAAAAACCCTCGAGCCACATGGGGGTCCCAAAAACTTTGGGGGAGCCAAGAGATGGATGTGGTGTTTAAAACCCTCATGCATAACATGTCGGGGACAAAAACCAGAGGAGAAGGGAGGTGAGCCGAAAGGACGGATCTTGTGTTCACCCTGAGCATTTTCAGACTTTGGAGGAAAATCACTTCGAGGGCCCCTTGGAGTAGCGATCATGGGGTTTCTGATTTTTTTGACTATATAGGAGTTACAAGTGGAGAAGGGTAACGGGAAAACTGAAGGGGGAAATGCCAAACTACAAAAGGGGGGGGATTTCACAGGTATGGGGAAAACTTCCTGCAGGGGGTTTTCTTTGGGCCCAAAAAGTCCGGGTGGGGAAAATCAGTAACGAGATGAGGGAAATATGTAGCAACAAAGTGCAAGGAGGAGAGGGAAAGGGTTTTTTCCCCAAGGGGAAAACAAAAATAATAGGAAGCCCCAAAGCGAGTTTTTGGGGGTTTAAACCCAAAAGGGTTTGTGGGGAGGCAAAAAAAAAGGGGCACCGGGAGAAGGGAAAAGGTACAGGGGGGCAAAGGACCCAGGAAAATAAGGAGTTTTTTTTTAGTAGAAGACCCAGAAAAAAGTAGGGCCACAGATAAGGAGGGAGGGCCTAGGGGGACACCCCCGGAAAATGACTTTGCATAAAAAATCAATTCTAAACCAAAAAAGGGCTTTTTTATAGCCACATTGGAAAAAGACAACATTTCAAAAGACCAGGTGTAAGGCTGGGGAAAAAGAAGGTGGGAACTCACAAAACGATCAAGAGGTATGTGAGGAGCTAACATGAGTTTTAAAGGGAAAAATATTTACATGGAGACAGGAAGGCCTTCGGGGGGACAGCCCCAGTTTGGGGACACCAGCGGGGGAATATACCAAAAGTTTTGGGATGCCCAAAATAAAAGATGAGGGGGGGGAAAAGAAACTGCAAAGGGGCACGATACCTCAAAGGCAATGGGCCCGGACAACATTCCCGGGGTCCTTAGAAAAGGGAAAGGGGGGTTTTGTTGTGTGGCCACTTACCAAATCTTCAACACCCCCGGGAAAAAGGGGGCAAATACCTAAAGGTAGGGAAAGAGGGCCCAAATGTATTTCCCCTTTTTAAAAAAGGGCCGAAAAGGGCCAAAAACTGTAGACCTGTGTCACTGACGTGTATAGTGTGAAAAGGTTTGGAGAAGATTTATCAGGAGGAGGGGGGGCCCGGAAAAGGGAAAAAAAAAACCCCCCCAAAAAAAAAAAAAAATTCCCCAAAATTTTGGGGTTTTTAAAAAAAAGGAAAAAACCGGGGAGAGGGGGGGGGTTTTTTTGGGCCAAAAAAAAAAACCCCCCCCAAAAAGGGGGAAAAAAAGGGGGGTTTAAAAAGGGGGGAAAAAAAGGGGGGGGGGGGGGCCCCAAAAAAAAGGGGAATTAAAGGAAAATTTTTTAAGGGGCCCCGGGGGGGTCCTTGGACCAGTGCTATTTTTTGGGATATGTGAACGACTTTATGGAAAGGTTAGACTCGGGGGCCCGGGGGGGGTTTTTTTTTAAAAAATTTAAAAAAAAGGGGGAAAAGGGGGGGAAAAAAAAAAAAAAACCCCCCTTCCCCTTTTTTTTTAAAAAAAAAAATTTTAAAATAAAAACAAAATTTAAAAAAAGGGGGCCCCCCGGTTTCCCCCCCCGGGTTTCCCCTTTTTTTAAAAAAATTTTTTTCCCCCAAAAAAAAAAATTTTTTCCTTTTTTCCCTTTTTCCCCCCCCAAAAGGTTTTTGGAAAAAATTTTTGAAAAAAACCCCCCCCCCCCCCCCCCCCCCCCTTTCCCCCCCTTATTTAAAAAAAATTTAAAAAAAATTTTTTTTTTTCCAAAGGGGGTTTAAAAAATTTTTTTTAAAAAAAAAAAAAAACCCCAAATTTAAAAAAAATAAAATTTAAAAAAACCCCCGGGGGCCCCCCCCCCCCCCCCCGGGGGAAAACCCCCCCCTTAAAAAAAGGGGGGAAAAAAAAAATTAAAAACCCCCTTTTTTTCCCAAAAAAAAAAAATTTTTTCCCCCCAAAAAAAAAATTTTTTTTAAAAAAATTTTTAAAAATTTTTTTCCCCTTTTTTTTTAAATTTTAAAACCAAAAATTTTTTTGGGGGGAAAAAAATTTTTTTCCAATTTTTTTTTTAAAAAAAAATTTTTTTTTTTGGGGGGAAAAAAAACCCCCCCCAAAAAAACTGCAACGTTAGCCCAGGTGAAAAACAACCCCGCTCAAAGAAACGTGTTAAGGGAGGACTGTACTCCATTCCCCAAACAGGATAATCGCCGCCGTTTCCCACCTACATAAATTATTTGCTCACACATTCCAACAGCACGTCAAGTATTAAAACCATTTGTCTCCATTCACTCCTATCAAACACCGCACACATGCCTGCTGGAAGTCCAAGCCCCTCGCACACAAACCTCTTTTACCCCCCCTACCAACCCTGTCCTAGGCCGACCCCTAACCCCGCCTTCCTTCCACTAACAGACTGATACACTCTTGAAGTCATTCTTTCGCTCCATTCTCTCTACATGTCCGAACCCCCAACAACCCTTCAGTCAGGCCCTCTGGACAACAGTTTTGGTAATCCCACACCTCCTCCTAACTTCCAAACTAAAGAATTCCTGCATTATAATTTACACCACAATTGCCCTCGAGACAACGACATCTCCACTGCCATCCAGCCTTCTCCTCGCTGCAGACATTCATCAACCCACGTCTTACACACCCATATAAGAGCGTTGGTAAAACTATACTCTCCCTAACATTCCCCTCTTTGCTCCAAGGACAAATTCTTTGTCCCACAGACTCCTAAGTGCACCACTCACTCATTTTCCCTCATCAATTCTATGATTCACCCACTTTCAAGACCCATCCGCTGAAAACGTCCACTCCCAAATATCTGAATACGTTCAACTCTCCATACTCTCTCCCTCCAATCTGATATTCAATCTTTCATCACCTAATCTTTTTGTTATCCTCATAACCTTACTCTTCCGTATCCCTTTAATTTTCTTCTTTTTCACACCCTACCAAATTCATCACCAATCTCTGCAACTTCTCTTCAGAATTCCCAGAGCCCAGAGTGTCATCACAAAGGCAGCTTGATATACAACCCCAAGTGTGAGAGATTCTTTATCTTATAACCACGCCTTTAGCCAAGACCTGCATTTACTTCTCTTACAACCAACAAAACTGCAACAAACCACCGTGACAACACAATCCTTGCTAAGGCACTTTATGGGAAAAATTTCCCACTCCATAAAACCAACCATGAGCCCCATACCCGTAAAAACTACAACTATTCATAGAACCTACCACCTAACCATACACTGCAAAATCTGGCCACCAATCCCCCACATCGCCAGTCAGAGCCCTTTTCCAAATCCATACCAAATGCCACAAGACCTCTTTTAGCCTATCTAAGACAATATAACCTTAAAGTTACTAAATAAAACCTGCACACAACACCCCCCTAGCCTTTCCAAAGCTCCTTGTCATCTGCTTACCAAATCTCCGTCTACTCTTAATTCTTCAATTATAATCTACATACACTTAACCAGGTACACTCAAAACGTATCCCCTATAATTTTGCACTCTCTTTTATCCCTTTGCCTTTAATACAAAGGAACTATGCATGCTTCTCTGCCAATCCCAGGTACCTTACCCTCTCCATACATTTAAATTAAATAATTGGCACCAACCACTCCAAAACTATATCCCCAACCGCTTTAAATATTTCTATCTTTATCCCATCAATTTCCCCCGGCTCCCTTTGGGCCCCCCTTTCTTTTTCCCTACTGCCTCACAACTTCCCCCACACTCACAACTGGCTCTTTCCTTTCACCCTTACAGATGTTTTTCCCTTCCTGGCCCTATACAGGAAATCACAGCTTCCCTTCTTCATCAACATTTAACAATTCCTCAAAATTTTTCCCTCCTCTTCCCAATACCTCAAACCTCTCCTTTTAAATAACTCTCCTCCCTTTTTTTAATGACAAATCCATTTGTTCTCTGGGGTTTTTTTAAACTTGTTAACTCACTCCCAAAATTTTTTCCTTATTTCAAAAAAATTTTTGTTTTAACATCTCCCCCACTCTTTTCATTTGCTCTCTTTTTCCATCCCTTTAAACCACTCTTTTAACTTCTCTTTTTTTCTCCATTTTCCTTTTTCCCCTTGAAATCACTTCTACTTTGTAAAAACTTTTTTTTTATCCCTAATTTTTTCCCCTTACTACTCTTTTTACATCATCATTCCACCAATGCTCCTTTTCCCCCTCCGGAAACCCATTTTCCCTGAAAACCCAAACTTTCGCTGAACACTCTAACACTACTTTTTTAAAACCCCCCCCCCCATACCTTTTTCGCCCCCAAATTCCCTATGCTCTCATTGCCCATCTATCCCCAAAAAGCTTTTATATCTTACCCAAACTGCCCCTCTTTTAGTTTTAAACCTTCACCTCTCTTCCCTGATCCCTTCTTTTTCCCCTTTTGTATCCCATCAAACCTTTTCCTCCCCATGTAAGCTACAACAAAGAAAGTGATCTGATATATCTGTGGCCCCTCTAAAAACCCATTTCCCAATCCTAAAATTTTTAATTTCAACATTTTTTATCAAACCAAATACATAATCCAAAAAAAAAAAAACTCCTGTCTTTTCGCCCTACATCATATCGTGTATACTTTTTTTACCCCTCTTTTTTTAAAAATATGAAATTTTACCTATAACTAAACCCCTTTCTATTACAAATTTAAAACAAAGGGCTCCCATTATCTTTTAAAACCTGGCACCCCAAACTTACCTACCCCCCCCCTCCCCTAAAAGTTTCTCCTACTTTAGATTAAAGCCCCCTACCAAAATTACCCCTCTCCCGGTTCAAAGGCTCCTATACATTCCCCTTAAAAATCCCCCCAAAATTCTCTCTCTCCTCTGCATTCCTCTTTTTCCCCCAGGTGCATTCCCCCTTATTATGACCCACTTTCTCGCTCCAACCTTTACTTTAATCCACAAAATTCTTAAATTTACACATTCATTTCTTTTTTTCCCCTTCCATAACTGATCTTTTAACTTTAAATGTACCCCTTCCTTTGCTCAAAAATTTCCCCTAAATACTCCAGTTTTTAATTCCCATTTTTTTCCCCCCCACTGAAACTCCCTCCCCCCTTCACTTTGTTTCGTTTGGGGGCCAAAAAAACACCCAAACTTTTTTTTCTTTTCAAAAACATCAAAATTCATCTGTTTTTTTTGTATCCCACAAAATTTTCCAAAGCACTTTTTAAGCCCCCAGTTTTATAAATTTTTTTCTTCTTCTTTTTTTTAGAAATTTGGTATACGGGAAAGAAGGGGTTACTAGCCCATTGCCCCCGGCTTTTTAAAGTCCCTCATAGGGAAAACGCATGGTTTAAACGGGGGAAAGATTTTTTCCATTTTCCCCAGGGGACAATAGAAGAAATAAAAAAGAACAAGACTATTTAAAAAAAGGAAAAAAAACCTAGATGTTTTGATATATATATATGCATGTGCTTTTGTCTGTAAAGTGTTAAACCAAAGTGAAAGTGGGAAATAGAAAAATACCCCTGTTATCTTACGTTTTTATGAGACAGAAAAAAAAAAACCAGCAATCCTCCATCATGCAAAACAGTTACGGGTTTTTTTTTTCACATTCATCTGGCGGGAGGGAAAGGACTTCCCGGGGTGGTTGCTTCTCCCAAAACCGGGCAGGATTTAAAAAAAAGAGACCTTGACAGTTTGGAAACCCTGGTCCACCCAAAACGGGCTTCTCGAATTTAATCCAGCCAAATGCAAAGCCATAAAGATGGGGAAAAAGGGCAAAGAAGACTGAGCAGAGTATAGGCTAGGTGGCCAAAGACTGCAAACCTGGGCTCAAGGAAAAAGATCTTGGAGTGAAAAAAAACACCGAGCATGTTCCAGAAGCACACATCAACCCGGTAAAAATACTTTCAGCATATGGGGGTTCCCGGGAAAACCTGAAAACGTGTTCCGATACCTTAATAAGGGAAACGTTCCCAAAAACTGTAAACCGTGTCGTCAGGCCCCTTTCTGGGTATGCAGACCTGTTTTGGAACCCGCACTTGTAAAGCACGTTAAAAAAAATAGAGGGGAAAATGCAAAGGTTTGCCGGGCCAAAGGGTTTGGGTTTCCCGAGCTAAGGGGAAGGGCCCCTTTTGAAGAAAGGTTAAAAGGGAAATCAATAACAAAAAAAAGGGCCAAAAACCGTGGGCTGGAAAAAGATACACAAATAAACCCCCCAAGTAAAAAAGAGAAAAATTACGACGACCGTTTCGGTCCGACTTTGGGGGCCTTTTCAAAGTCACAAAGGGAAATCGGGCCCGAAAAAAACACTAGAGGGCAGGGGGTCCGGGGGGAAAATGATAACGAAAATAAAAAAATACTGCGAGGAATAGACAAGTAGGGGGAAAGGGCAGGATTTCCAGGGGGGGGACACAAAACAAGAGGTCACAATTGGAAATTTAAAAACACAGGATGAGTCAGAGAGATATTAGGCGTATTTCTTTAGTCATTTTAAATTGTCAGGCCCGTGGAATAGCCTAGAAAGGGATGTTGTAGAGGGAAAGGAAAACCCTACATAGTTTTAAAAACGAGGTATGATAAAACTCATGGAAAACGGGGAGAGAGAGGACCCAGTAGCAACCGGGGGAAAAGACGGGGCCAGGAGCTAAGGGACTTGACCCCCGCAACCCCAAAAAAGGTGAGTACACACACACACACACCACCCCACACACCAAAACCCCACACACACACCACACCACACAAAAAGCGGGGGCCCGAAACATGGGGAGCCAAGATGATGGGCGGGTGCTGGAAAACCCCATGCACCAAAAATTTTTAAAGGGCCCCTAAACCCGAGTGAGAGGGAAGGGTGAACCATAAGATTGGACCCCTTTTGTTCCCCCCTGGGCAGTTCAGACATTGAGGACATCCCGTATGAAAAGTCCCCTAGGGGCACGACCACATGGTTTTTGTGCTTTGGGAAAATATATAGTAGAGCTGCAAGTTTTGGAAAAAGAGTAACAGGAGTTTAATGGGGAAAAGGGCCCGGCTATAAAAAGAGGGGGGCTACTTTGGGGTTTAGGATCTTCCTGAAAGGGGGTCCCCTGTGGGGCAGAGAACTGGCAGGAGAGCTAGTAAATGAAAAGAAAGGAATATGTAAAAAACAAAAAAAAAAGGAAAGGGAGTGGAAAGGTTTATTTCCCCTGGGCAACAGAAACAATGGGAAGGGCCCGAAGAGGCCCCCGGTTTTCCCGACGGTTTAAGGAGGGGAAAAACAAAGTAATAGAGAATGGAAAAAGTATAGAAGGCAAGAACACGTGAAAATTTGGAGATCATTCGCAGAGCCAGGGGCGAGTACGCACAGGGAAGGAGGGGGGGCCCAGCTCCAGTAAGAAAATGAATAGCAAACGAAAAAAAAAGACTGGGCCCGAAAATGTTTTAACCCCATCAAGGAAAGGGAAAAACAACAGTCAAAGGGCCGGTGATCAGATTAAGGACAAAGGGGAAGAACCCGACAAGAAATGACCAAAGGGGATATGGGAGGAGCTAAAAAAGGAAAATTTAAAGGGAATTTTTTTCAGTAAGGAAGGAAGGGCTGTGGAAAATCAGCACAGAAGGGGAAAATCAAGAGGGAATATACCCCCAAGTGTTGGATGAAATACGAAAAACCGAGGAGGAGGGGGAAGAAGCTGCCCAAGTGACCTTGTTACCCCAAAGGTGAGGGACAGGGACAAAAATCTCCCCAGGGTTTCCCTTTGGAAAAAGGGGCAGAGTGCTGTGCTGCCTTTAAACCAAAGATCTTTCCAAAACAACCCTTGAAACTGGGCAACTACCCGGAAAAATGGGGAAAACAGCAAATGTAGTCCCCCCTATTTTAAAAAAGGAAAAAAGAAACGAGGGGCTAAAAATACAGACCTGGGGTCCCCGACCCTGTATTTTGTACAAAGGGCATGGAGAAGTTATAGGGGGAAAATGGGCTAACACCCGGATAGGAACAAGATTAAATTTAAAGAAAAACCCGGATGGGTTTATGGAAGGCCCAAATCTTTTTATCACAAACCCCTGGAGTTTTTTGAAAGGAACAGAAAATAAGGGGCCCAAAGAGAAGAGGGGGGGTTGATTGCGTTTTTTCCTTGGGCTTTCAGGAAGGCCCTTTACAAGGGCCCCCCCAAGAAAAATTTGGGAGAAGCTGGAGGAAACAGGCGCATGTAACAGGGAGGGGCCCCTGCAATGGATCAGGGGGAAAACCTGAAGGGAGGCAGCAACGAAGTCAAGGTACGTGAAGAGGGATCACATGGGGGCCTTTTGACGAGCGGGGGGCCCCCAGGGGTCAGTTCTAGGGCCAGTGCTATTTTTGATACATGCGAACGACATGATGGAAGGAATAGACTCTGAAGTGTCCCTATTCGCAGATCATGTGAAGTTGATGAGAAGAATTAAATCAGATGAGGATGAGGAAGGACTGCAAAGAGAACTGGACAGGCTGGACATGTGGTCTAGAAACTGGCTTCTCGAATTCATTCCTGCCAAATGCAAAGTCATGAAGATTGGGGAGGGGCAAAGAAGACTGCAGACAGAGTATAGGCTAGGTGGACAAAGACTACAGACCTCACTCAGGGAGAAAGACCTCGGGGTGACCATAACACCGAGCACGTCACCGGAGGCACACATCAACCAAATAACTACTGCAGCATACGGGCGCCTGGCAAACCTGAGAATAGCATTCCGATACCTTAATAAGGAATCGTTCAAGACACTGTACACTGTGTATGTTAGGCCCATACTGGAGTATGCAGCACCAGTCTGGAACCCACACCTGGTCAAGCACATCAAGAAGTTAGAGAAAGTACAAAGGTTTGCAACAAGGCTAGTCCCAGAGCTCAGGGGAATGTTGTACGAGGAAAGGTTGAAGGAAATCGACTGATGACACTGGGGGACAGAAGGGTCAGGGGAGAAAATGATAACGACATGCAAGATACTGCGGGGAATAGACAAGGTGGACAGAGATAGGATGTTCCAGAGAGGGGACACAGGAACAAGGGGTGACAACTGGAAGCTGGAGACTCAAACGAGTCACAGGGACGTTAGGAAGTATTTCTTCAGTCATAGAGTCGTCAGGAAGTGGAATAGCCTAGCAAGTGAAGTAGTGGAGGCAGGAACCATACATAGTTTTAAGAAGAGGTATGATAAAGCTCAGGAAGCAGAGAGAGAGAGGACCTAGTAGCAATCAGTGAAGAGGCAGGGCCAGGAGCTGAGTCTCGACCCCTGCAACCACAATTAGGTGAGTACAACACACACACACCACACACACACACACACACACACACACACACACACACACACACACAACCCACACACACACACACACCACACACACACACACACACACACACCACACACAAAAAAAAAAAAAAAAAAAAAAAAAAAAAAAAAAAAAATCTTGACCTGACGACACTGGAGGACAGGAAGGACGAGGGGGGGAGGGGCATGATAATAAATAACATTATAAAATTCTGAGAGGAATTGACAAGGTGGACAGAGAGAGGATGTTCTAGAGATGGGACACAGCAACAAGGAGTTACAATTGGAAGTTGAAGGGATGTTAGGAAGTACAGTGGTACCTTACCTTTGATATACCTTTGAAGAGTTTCGAGAGTTTATCTACTCTCTGAGCCCAGCCATGGGCCAGGCTCTTCTTGTGTGCCTGGTCAACCAGGCTGTTGCTGCTGGAGGCCCACTGCCCCACATATCCATCACAGCCTGGTTGATCTCGCACCTGGTGAAGATACTTGTCCAGTTTCCTCTTGAAGGCTTCTACACTTGTTCCAACAGTGTTTCTGATATCTTCTGGTAAGATGTTGAAAAGTCTGGGACCCCAGATGTTGATACAGTGTTTCCTTATTGTCCCCACCGCACCCCTGCTCCTCACTGGGTTTATTTTACACTTCCTCCCATATCTCTCACTCCAGTATGTTGTTATGGCAGTGTGCAGATTTGGGACCAAGCCCTCGAGTACCTTCCAGGTATATATTATCATATACCTCTCTCTCCTCCACTCCAATGAGTACATGTTCAAGACTTGCAGATATTCCCAGTAGTTTAGGTGCTTTACTGGCTCAGTGTGAGTTGTAAACGATCTCTGTATTTGTTCCAGCTTCGATATTTCTCCTGCCTTGAATGGGGTTGTCAGCACTGAGCAATATTCTAACTGAGGGGGCACTAGCGATTTGAAGAGTGTCACCATCAGCAATATTTCCCTTGTTTTGAAAGTTCTCAATACCCACCCCGTCATCTTCCTGGCTGTCGTGATCTTTGTCTTGTCATGGTCTTTAAAAGAAAGGTCCGCTGACATAATTATTCTTAGGTGTTTTACGTGTTCCTTACGTTCTATTTGGTGACCCTCATGAGTTTTGTATATAGTGCTCCATTTGAGTTCTTCATTCTTTCCATACCTAAGCAGCTGGAACTTATCACCATTGAACATCATGTTGTTCTCCACTGCCCACTGGAAAACCCTGTTTATGTCTTCCTGTAATTTTTCAGTGTCCTCTACCGTACTAACTTTCATGTTTATTTTAGTGTCATCTGCAAATGATGATACAAAAGTGTGCCGGGTGTTTTTGTTTATGTCTGCTGTGAGGGTGAGAAACAGTAGAGGTGCCAGGACACTGCCTTGGGGCACTGAGCTTTTGACCTCAATGATGCTGGATCTTGCCCTGTTCACTACTGCTTTTTGTGTTCTGTGTGTTAGGAAACCGAAAATCCATCTGCTTACCTTCCCCGTAATGCCCATGGCCTTCATTTCATGTGCTATCACTCCATGATCGCATTTGTCAAACGCCTTTGCAAAATCTGTGTAAATCACATCTGCGTTTTGGTCGTCTTCCAGTGCCTCCGTAATTCTGTCATAATGGTTCAGCAGCTGTGACAGAATTTACATGCTAAGATAATTGCATATAAGTTGCCTTTGGGAGATGTTGACATTCATTGTTGCAACCTTCTTAGAAGTATTAATCATTTGAAGTGCATTTTCTTTCACCAGGTTGAGGTGTCATTGTGTTAAGTAAAGACATGTATCCCATTGTTAATATTGTTATTAACCCTTTGACTGTCGCGGCCGTATATATATGTCTTACGAGGTACCGTGTTTGACGTATATATACTCATAAATTCTAGCGGCTTCAAATCAAGCAGGAGGAAGCTGGTAGGCCCACATGTGAGAGAATGGGTCTGTGTGATCAGTGTGCACCATATAAAAAAAATCCTGGAGCACGCAGTGCATAATGAGAAAAAAAAACTCCGACCGATTTTTTTAATTAAAATGCCAACATTGTGGTCTATTTTCGTATAGTATTTATGATTGTATTCTCGTTTTCTTGGTCTCATTTGATAGAATGGAAAACATATTATAGAAATAGAGGTGATTTTGATTGATTTTACTATAAAAAGAACCTAGAAATGGAGCTCAAAGTAGGGGAAATGTTTGATTTTTGCCAATGTTCAAAAGTAAACAAATGATGCCATTGTCCAATAAATGTCCAACTAGCCATTCTAATATGCAGTCATGAATGGGTTGATGTTATTTATACAATTATTACAGTATTGCAGTAGTCTGCATAATAGTAAGTCTTCTATTTTTTGTTTGAATAAAAATTCAAAATAGAAAGCAAGAGTAATATCAGAGAGGCCTGGAGACATGACTGATGAGCAAAGAAAATGTTATTTTAGGGCCAGGAATGTCTGCATTGTTCATTCTGGACCCTATTTTGAAATTGTCATATTTTTTAGTTTTCGTGAAATTGGCCAAATTGCAAATTTCTGACCACATTATTAGGTAGTTGAAATCGGTAAATGGGCAGTTTCTTGTACTCAATCAATAGAAAAAAATGGAGTTCTAAAGAAATAGCTATGAGTTTGGGCGACTGGAACAATGGAATTAGCCGAAAATAGGGCTCAAAGTGGGCGAAATCGCCGATTTGTAAACAGCGCCGAGGTCGCTAACTTCGCGAGAGTATAATTCCGTCAGTTTTCCATCAAATTTCGTTTTTTTGGTGTCATTACAATCGGGAAAAGATTCTCTATCATTTCATAAGAAAAAATAATTTTTTTTTTTTAAATTTTGCGACACCAGGAGACACCTCAGGATTGGGGGTTGCGACAGTCAAAGGGTTAATAATTTTTGTCTCTGGTGTTACTGTATCACTCATGATAGTATAATTACTATGTATCCTTTAATGTCAAGTTAAGATGCAGTCAGGTTGGTGATGGTTATATTATTTTGTGGGTGGGTGGATGGTGTAATTGTGACAAAAGTATAAGCCTTTACAGGTATATCATTTTGGTATAACACTGGGTGTAGTATGTTGTGTGGAGTGACAGGGTGTCAGAACACTTTTGTCTAGTGTAGTCATTTTTGTGTAAGGGTAAATTGGGGATTTGTGATTTAACCCTTTCAGGGTCCGTCCCGTAGATCTACGGCTTTACGTTCAGGGTCCAAACCGTAGATCTACGTCATGAGCTCAGCTCACTCTGATAAACTGTGAGTGGTACATTTGGGCCTAGATATGAGAGAATACATCTATGTGGTATGTGTGCACCACATAAAACAAATCCTGCAGCACACTGTGTATAATGAAAGGAAAAAAACTGAGACCGTGATTTTCGATTAAAACAGCGACTTTGCAGTGTTTTTTCGTATGTTTTTTATAGTTGTATTTGTGATTTCTTGGTCTCATTTGATAGAATGGAAGACATATTACAGAAATAGAGATAATTTTGATTGGTTTTAGCACTGGAAATGGCTTGAAACTGAGCTCAAAGTGGCGGAAATGTTAAATTTTTACCGATGTTCAAGAGTAAACAAACGACCTCACACTCTAATACACACCAGCTGGTGGGTCTAATATACATTCACAAATGTGGTGATGATATTTATACAATTATTACAATATTGCATAACAGTAAATCTTCTATTTTTTGGTGTGAATAAAAATTCATTATGTGAATAAAAAATCAAAATGGAATTTATTTGTAAAGCCTCAAAACGTAACTAATGAACAGAGGAAATGTTAGTTTAGTGCCAGGAATGCCTACATTGTTTATTCTGGATCCTATTTTGAAATTGGAATATTTTGAACTTTGTGTTAAATTGGCCAAATTACCAATTTCTGATCACTTTATTTTGTAGTTGAAACAGTTGAGTTGGCAATTTCTTGTGCTCAATCGATAGAATAGAAGTAATCCTAGTGAAATAGCTAAGAATTTGGTCGACTGGAATAATGTAATTGGCCTAAAATGGGAGTCAAAGTCGGCAAAATCGCCGATTCGTAAATATCGCTGACACATCAAAATTCACGAGAGCATAATTTCGTCAATTTCCCATCAAATTTCGTACTTTTTGTTTTATTACATTCACAAAAAGATTCTCTACCATTTCATAAGAAAAAAATAACAATTTTTTTTTTGAAAATTCTTGGACACTGGGGCACCACTTCAGATTTTGGCCTTGGACCCTGAAAGGGTTAACTCATTTTGTGTACCTTTTAATATAATTTCCACCTTGTATTGTAATGTTTTAAATAAAAAAAAAAAATTAGCCAGTGCTCTACTACCTCCCTTATGCAAAGGAGCTTTGTCGGCACTCTTTAAGGCCTCCAGTATTTCACCTAGATCTAAGCTCTTTCTCGGGATACGAACTTAATTCATTCCAGAAGGCTGTTCGAGTGCCGATACCGAACAAATTTGTTCCCATAAGGAATAATGTAAATTAGATTAATCCGTTTCAGACCTCCAAAAATACACTTACAAAAGCACTTACATAAACACACTTACATAATTGTTCAAGTTTTGAGGTGTTGGTATCCCGAGGTACCACTGTATTTCTTCAGCCATAATGTTGTCAGACAGTGGAATAGTCTGGAAAGTGAGGTAGTGGAGGCAGGTACCATACATAGCTTTAAGAAGAGGTATGATAATGCTCATGCAGCAGGGAGAGAGTAGACCTACTGGCAACCAATGAAAAGGTAGGGCTAGGAGCTATTAATCGACCCCTGCAACCACAATTAGGTGAGTACACATACACACACTTCTTCTTTCTTTCAACACACCGGCCGTATCCCACCAAGGCAGGGTGGCCCAAAAAGGAAAATGAAAGTTTCTCTTAAATTTAGTAATTTATACTTGAGAAGGGGTTACTAGCCCCTTGCTCCCGGCATTTTAGTCGCCTCTTACAACACGCATGGCTTACGGAGGAAGAATTCTGTTCCACTTCCCCATGGAGACATACACACACATCTTCATTAAATAGATTTGGATGCATTTATAGACACGTACTTACAAGGTTACATTGATATTGACACTTTTTCTTGTTACAGATCTCCATCTAGCTCACCATCACCAGGGCCATCAAGATCTAGGTCCTCAGTGCATGAAATCGGTCACAGTTCCTTGAGGTTGTCTAAACGATCACCTAAGGAATCTCCTACCAGCTCTCCAGAGAGATATATTAAAAGGTCTCCAAGAGAGTCATACAAAATTTCTCCAGACAGCTCTCCAGTAAGATCTCACTCAAGAGAGAAATCTCCCTTGTCTCAATACCGAAACAAATCTCCACCTGGGCTTCCTTCATTAGATATAAAGTTAGAGCTTGGTATGTCATTTTTGTTTAAAGTGAATTGTCTTATTAGATACCATCTTCCAAGAAGATATATAACCTTATATTTTCTTTCTAGTTAAAAGGAATGTTAAACTAACTCATGTTGTGAGAAAGTTGATTTGTTAGATTGCTTATGTACAGGTGTGTGAGTTCCAGGAAGCAATAGCCTGGTTGGTGAGGCAGTCAGCAGTGAAGTGTTACCATTATCCCGGCTGTATGACTGCCACTTATGAAAGCATTTAGCGGTATTACACAGATTATTGACAGATTCTTTGCTATGTTAAATGATTATTTTCCTGGTTTCAGTAATGCCAGATTTCTCTTCCATCTGAGGACCTCTGCAGTTCTTCAGTTCTGTAGTCCAGCCTGAAAAAGCTGTTTTTCAGTTTATCATGCTTGTACAAAATACAGTGGTACCCCGAGTTTCAAACTTTCTTCGTTCCAGAAGGCTGTTCGAGTGCCGTTACTGAACGAATTTGTTCCCATAAGGAATAGTGTAAATTAGATTAATCCATTTCAGACCCCCAAAAATACACTTCCAAAAGCACTTACAATACTGCATTTACATAATTGGTGGAGTTGGGTACTCAGGGTACCACTGTATTTGATTTTTGTTAGCTACTACTTTCCTCTGTGGTCACTGGAAAATGAAAGCCTGTTAAACATTTTGCACTCTGGATTGCTGGCCTTCTTTCACTGTCTCATGAACACTTAAGCTGAGCAGTAAATCTTACTTATACCTACTCTCATTTTTATACTTTATTGTATTTCTTAAGAGTTTCTAGTTTTGTAATACCTATTAAATTGAGGAAGACTGTTCCAGGACCAGATCACTTGGGCAATGATCTCCAAAACATTTAGCAGATATAATCGTACCTTAACCCTTTGAGGGCCAAGACCACTGATCTCAAACTTACTCTTAGGGTCGAACAATTTAAAAAAAAAAATGTTTTTTCTTATGAAATGATAAGAGAATCTTTTTCCAAAGGTAATGAAACCAAATTTACAAAATTTGGTAGGAGACTTACAGAATTATGCTCTCACAAGTTAGTGGTCTCAGCTACATTTACACATCAGCAATTTCGCCCACTTTGAGCCCTATTTTTGGCCAATTCTATTGTTTCAGTTGACCAAACTCGTAGGTATTTTGTTAGTATTCCTTCTATTCTATTGATTGAGTAGAAGAAACTGCCGATTACGTATTTCAACTAGCCAATAAAGTGATAAGAAATCAGTAATTTGACACATTTTACAAAATTAAAAAATGCCAATTTAAAATTAGGGTCTAGAATAAGTGGTGTAAACATTCCTGGCACTAAAAAACATTTTCTCTGTTCCTTAGTTATGTCCCCAGACCTCTCTTGTATTATTCTTGCTTTCCATTTTTGAATTTTTATTCACACTAAAAATAGAAGATTGACCGTTTTGCAGACCACTGCATTATTGTAATACAGTGGACCCCCGACTTACGATATTAATTCGTTCCAGAGAGCACATTGTAAGACGAAATTATCGTAAGTCGAATTAATTTTCCCCATAAGAAATAATGGAAATCAAATTAATCCGTTCAAGACTCTCAAAAGTATGAAAAAAAAGTATTTTTGCCACATGAAATACAGGTCCTCCATCACAAATCCGGCAATCAGTTATTCAGTTATTCGGCACTAATTTTGGTAAGCATAATTTCAAATTTCCAGGGTTGCCACACCAACCTGCTGGTACTGTTTTGTGGTGCTACTTGCTGCATAAGTCATTCCAATTTCTTTTTCTCCATTTATTGTTATAACCTGCTTACTTTTAGCCCTAGCCATGGTTCCAATGAATAAAAGAAATGCTTCTCATTATGTAAAGCACCTACACAGTACGTACAGTGGACCCCCGGTTAACGATATTTTTTCATTCCAGAAGTATGTTCAGGTGCCAGTACTGACCGAATTTGTTCCCATAAGGAATATTGTGAAGTAGATTAGTCCATTTCACAACCCCAAACATACACGTACAAACGCACTTACATAAATACACTTACATAATTGGTCGCATTGGGAGGTGATCTTTAAGTGGGGGTCCACTGTACATTATCAATTAAAGATAAGGTGGCTTTGAAGCCACTGTCAGTTGTCATGAACTCAGTCTCATGAAGCAGGAGAATATGCTTTATTACACTAATATAAACACTACAGCTGATTTGCCTATCACAATTGATCTAATTTGACATAATAAACAATATAAATACAATATAAATAGGCTCAAGTTAGAGTATGTAGGAAAGAGGGAAATTATTTCCCAGTAAAAGTAGGCCTTAGACAAGGATGTGTGATGTCACCGTGGTTGTTTAATATATTTATAGATGGGGTTGTAAGAGAAGTAAATGCGAGGGTCTTGGCAAGAGGCATGGAGTTATAAGATAAAGAATCACACATAAAGTGGGAGTTGTCACAGTTGCTCTTTGCTGATGACACTGTGCTCTTGGGAGATTCTGAAGAGAAGTTGCAGAGATTGGTGGATGAATTTGGTAGGGTGTGCAAAAGAAGAAAATTGAAAGTGAATACAAGAAAGAGTAAGGTTATGAGGATAACAAAAAGATTAGGTGATGAAAGATTGGATATCAGATTGGAGGGAGAGAGTATGGAGGAAGTGAATGTATTCAGATATTTGGGAGTGGACGTGTCAGCGGATGGGTCTATGAAAGATGAGGTGAATCATAGAATTCATGAGGGCAAAGAGGGGAATGTATGAGAGTATAGTTTTACCAACGCTCTTATATGGGTGTGAAGCATGGGTGATGAATGTTTGCAGCGAGGAGAAGGCTGGAGGCAGTGGAGATGTCATGTCTGAGAGCAATGTGTGGTGTGAATATAATGCAGAGAATTCGTAGTTTGGAAGTTAGGAGGAGGTGCGGGATTACCAAAACTGTTGTCCAGAGGGCTGAGGAAGGGTTGTTGAGGTGGTTCGGACATGTGGAGAGAATGGAGCGAAACAGAATAACTTCAAGAGTGTATCAGTCTGTAGTGGAAGGAAGGCGGGGTAGGGGTCGGCCTAGGAAAGGTTGGAGGGAGGGGGTAAAGGAGGTTTTGTGTGCGAGGGGCTTGGACTTCCAGCAGGCATGCGTGAGCATGTTTGATAGGAGTGAATGGAGACAAATGGTTTTTAATACTTGACGTGCTGTTGGAGTGTGAGCAAAGTAACGTTTATGAAGGGGTTCAGGGAAACCGGCAGGCCGGACTTGAGTCCTGGAGATGGGAAGTACAGTGCCTGCACTCTGAAGGAGGGGTGTTAATGTTGCAGTTTAAAAACTGTAGTGTAAAGCACCCTTCTGACAAGACAGTGATGGAGTAAATGATGGTGAAAGTTTTTCTTTTTCGGGCCACCCTGCCTTGGTGGGAATCGGCCAGTGTGATAATAATAAAATAAATAAATACAGTGGACCCCCAACATTCGATGGCATCAACATTTGATAAATCCGACATTTGATGCATTTTTACGCATAAATTTCGCCTCGACATTCGATGGAAAACCCGACATTCGATACGATTCGTATGAGACGTGTCCACATGTGGCCTGAACTGCACCGTGTGTGCCAGTGTTTACAAGCCAGCCAGTGTGCACGCATTTAAGGATACATTTGGTACATTCCATATTATCTATGTTATCTCTGTTTTTGGTGCTTGTTTCTGCAAAATAAGTAACCATGGGCCCCAAGAAAGCTTCTAGTGCCAACCCTTCGAGAAAAAAGGTGCTAATGACTATTGAAATGAAGAAAGAGATAATTGCAAACTCAAAAGTGGAGTGCGTGTGTCGGAGTGCATGATGATTTGGTAAAGAAATTGCCTGCAACTAGTGGTGATGTGAGTGAATTTCAGGCCAGCAAAGGTTGGTTTGAAAGATTTAAGAATCGTAGTGGCATACATAGTGTGGTAAGGCATGGTGAGGCTGCCAGTTCAAGTCCTAATAGAAGGGGATTCCCCTTCTAAACACTAACACCATCCACACTCTCCCCTCCTCCCATCCCATCAATCATCACCAGATCTTCATTAACCCTTTGAGGGTCGACAGGTCCTCTCAGAGACTCATTCTCAGGAAAGGCCAAATTTCAAAAAAGAAAAAAATTATTTTTTCTTATGAAAAAATAGTTTTTTTTTCTAAATATTATAGGCTAAACAAAAATTTTTTACCATCAATACTTACCGAGATATGGAGGCGTGAAGTTGACGAAAAAGGGGGACAATGTGGCAACATCGCCGACTGCCGTCTCCCGGTATTCTTTTATTTACTGTTTTATGTACTATTTTCTATTATTTTTTAATTTTTCTTTTTCCAAGTAACTTTTATGGCCTCTGAGGCCAACATGATCAGTATTTTGTAAGTTTTTTCTTTTTCAATACTACACAATAAGGGCGTAAACACTCTTGCCATTGTTTTGTTTAGAGAAAATATTTACACAAAAAAAACGATATGAAATGTTGTTTATTACTTTTTTTTAAATTTTATATACACTTTTTACAGTCACAGGGAATGTTTCTAGAAGTTCTGCAGCCTGTGGAACTCTTTGAAACATGGTGTCATGCACAGTGGTGTTTTACATTCTCACACTTAAAACGAGTGTCTCTGTGTTGTTTGGGCGTTTCTTGTGTGTGCACAGGAGTAATACTTCTTCTGAGCCTTTTTCTTGAAGCAGTAGCAGGCAGTTTTACTAGGAAGTGATCACTATGCTTCAGATGAGAAGGTAGTTGTTGATAATTTGGTGGGCGGTTTATTACAGGTGTTCTTCCTTGGTACTTGAATAACTATTTGTTCTGATGACAGACAAAAAGAATTCGCCATATTGTGGTTTGTTTCTGGTCCTCATCTTATACATGTTATAAGCATTGAGCATGGAAATGTCAGAAGATGGAAAAAAGAGTTTTATGTACCACTTATAAAATCTTGCGAACACAATCAGCAAACCCCAAACTGCATGTCACATTTGTCCACTGAACGCATGTTGAAGGTGTTAATCAATCACAGCTGCAGGTTTTAGAATGGGTTCATTGCTCTCTCTGTGCTGCCTTTCCCGTGTCTGCCATTTCATTAGGATGAACTGATGACAACAGTGTGACATCTCGTTTGTCATGCCACCGAAATGCCATGATTCATTGACAGCAAACCCTGCACCTCACCTTTACGAGTGCCAGCGTCAAACCTGGGCATATGTTTCCGATTTGCACGCACTGTGCCACACACATCTGTCATGTTCACTCGCAAAAAATCACTGAGTGAGGGGCTTGTGTACCAGTTATCAGTATATAATATATGCCCCTTACCAAGGTATGGTTCTATCATTGTTCTAACCACATCACCAGAGATGCCCAATAACTTCCTGGTATTTTGCAATGTATAACTTCCAGTGCACACAATAATAACAAATAACAAAAAAAAGGCACAATACCGTGACTGGAACGATACACAAATAACCCACACATAAAAGAGAGAAGCTTACGACGACGTTTCGGTCCGACTTGGACCATTGACAAAGTCACAAAGTGACTTGTCAATGGTCACAAAGTCACAAAGTGACTTGTCAATGGTCCAAGTTGGACCGAAACGTCGTCGCAAGCTTCTCTCTTTTATGTGCGGGTTATTTGTGCACACAATAATATCCAATACAAGACCACTGTAGCAATCACAAAGCACAAACAACTTTATACCGAAGTGTTTCCTCTTGCTTGGTATGTACTGCTTGAAAGAGAGTCTTCCTTTGAACAGAATCGAAGACTTGTCAATTACAAGCTTCCTGAAGGGATAAAAATACATATTGAATTTCTCTTTCAGATACACAAACACATGCCTAATCTTATATAACCTGTCGTTTCTGTCAGGCCTGGTTTTGTCTGAGAAGTGAAGCATACGTAACATTAGCAAAAATCAATTCACTGGCATTGTATCACTGAAACCTGGGGTTGCAATCAGGCGGTCTGTTGACCAGTATGATTTCACTTTGCGCTTATACACATGTGGCATAAGCATTATTGTGGCAAAGAAAAGATACATCTCAGCCACAGTTGCCTCCTTCCACTGGTGTAGACGTGATTTTGGTGAAAGTATTGTGTTTGCCATGGTGTACTCATAGTATGTGTTGCTTTCCATGACAATAGCTTTCGATTAGGGGTTCGTCAAAGAATAACTCGAAACATTCCAGTTCATTGGCATTGTTCCCAAGTGTACAAGATGACTGTATTCCGCTTTGGCTGCCATCAAACTGGTGGGGATTTGGAACAAAATTGGCAGCTTCCTGCCAATCCCAGGTGCGGTCTGCTGGTGGGTACTGGACAATGACAGGTGGTTGTGGTTGTGGAGGCTGGTGTGGTGGGTGGGTGGGGGATGGTGGCCTTTGTTGTAGATCAGCTGAGGCAGTGGCGTGGGTGGCAGCATGGGTGGCAGCATGGCCCACTGCTGGTGCCTCACGGCCGTCACCACCACTACCACCACCATGCACATTTTCCATCCCAGTTGCAACACTATCATCATCATTTTCACTGTCTGTTCCTGTTGTACAGCCACAGGATGTACTCCGAGATGTACTCCTTCCCCTTTGAATAGAATATGGCACACTACCAGAGCGCATATATCGTCGTATATACTGACGCTTCACTGGGGAATATTGCACTTCACTATCACTACTGGAACTGTTTTCAAGAGCTTGTAGTTCATAATCACTATCACTATCATCACAAATGCTCACATCTGAGTCTGGGATTTGGGAAAATAGGAGTTTCCTCTTTGATTCTGGTACAACTGAACATGAACAAGATGGCCCAGCACCAGAGGTGGAAGGCTGAGGGTCGTCTGGGTTTTCCTCACTAACCTAACCTATTACCATTATTATGGTAATAGTCAAAATCTCACCAAAACCTTGAAACTCATCTTCACTGGCACTTCCATCTGTATTAGAACTGTCACTGGGGAACAAAAGTGTCCCAGTTCACCAAGGAGTGAGGAACTTCTTACCGCGAAGCATGGTGTACATTGTGTACTAAGATGGCGTTCCCACAATGCACCATTAGGTCCCAGATTTTTTTTTCCCATGAGATTTGACGGCGCTAGAATTTATGCGTACTAGTACATCAAAAACCCCTGCGCGTAAGCTGTACTAGTACGTCCAAAAACCCTCAAAGGGTTAAATGATTTCAGCATTGTTAGTTTTGATGTTACTTCCTTGTTTTCAAAAGTTCCAGTTGATGATTTATTAAGTTTCTTATCCGAAGAACTTGTTAATTATGATTTACCATTGCCAGTTCCTACTATCATTAAACTTATTATACTTTGTATTGTTGATGCAAAATTTGTATTTAATGATGAGTTTTATACTCAGAAGTTTGGTATGGCAGTGGGAAATTCTCTTTCACCTGTTCTTAGTAGTTTATACTTGGAATTTTTTGAAACAAGACTGCTTAACACAATCCTTCCTAACAGAGCTAATTGGTTTAGATATGTTGATGGTATTTTGTGTCTTATGCCTAAGAATGTAGATATAAACCATTTCCTTGTTAAATTAAATAGCTTAGCTCTTTCTATAAATTTTACTGTTGACTTCAAAGAAAATAACTCATTGCCTTTCCTAGATGTTTTAATTATTAACCCTTTCAGGGTGTGCTGTACTAGTATGGCTTACGCACAAGGGTTGGTGCCGTACTAATACACGTAAATTCTAGCGCCCTCAAATGAAGTGGGAAAAAGCTGGTAGGCATAGATGTGAGAGATTAGATCTGCGTGGTCAGTGTGCACTGTATAAAAAAATCCTGCAGCACACAGTGCAGAATGAGAAGAAAAAACTCTGACCGTGTTTTTGGTTTAAAACAGCGACTTTGCAGTGTATTTTCGCATGGTATTTATGGTTGTATTCTCATTTACACGGCCTCATTTGTTAGAATGGAATATATATTATAGAAATAGTGATTTTGATTGATATCATGAAGACAAGTACCTTAAAATTTAGCTCAAAATAGTGAAAATGTTTGATTTTTGCTGATGTTCAAGAGTCAACAGATCAAACCTCGCATCCAATACACGTCAACTGATGAGTCTAATATTCCTTCACAAGTGCGCTGATATTATTTATACCATTTCTACAATGATGCAGTAGTATACATAACAGTAAATCTTCTGTTTTTTGTGAGAAGAAAAAATCAAAATGGAAAGGAAAATTAATGTAAGAGTGGCGTGGTAATGTGACTAATGAACAGATACAATGTTATTTTAGTGCCAGGAATGTCTGTCTTGTTTATTCTGGACCCTATTTTGAAATTGGCACTTTTGAAATATGTGTAAAATTGGCCAAATTGTCAATTTCTGACCACTATATTGGGTAGTTGAAATTGGTAAATGGGTGGTTTCTTCTACTCAATCAATAGAACAAATGAAAGATCTAGTGAAATAGCTATGATTTTAGTAGACTAGAATATTGGATTTGGCCGAAAATAGGGATCAAACTGAGTGAAATCGCCATGACGTAAATATCGTCAAGACCGTTACCAAATTTCATACTGTTGGTGTCATTATGATCGGAAAAAGATTCTCTATCATTTCATGAGAATTTTTTGTTTTTTTCCTGAAAATTTTTTGACCCTGAGAACGAGTTTGGGAGAGGGCCTCTCGACCCTGAAAGGGTTAAGGGTAACCGTGATTGTGAATTTAAAATTTACAGAAATTCAACAAATAACTGTTCGTATTTACACTATTTTTCTTCACATGAAGATGGAGTTAAACTGTCAGTATTCTCATCAATGTTTTTGAGAACTTTACGTATTTGTAGCCCAGAGTTCATAGATGAAGAAATCTCCAAAATTTATGAAATAGCTAATAATCTAAAATACCCAAAAAACTTAATTGATAAATCCTTTAAAATAGCTAGAAATACTTTTTTACAATTCTAAAAGGAACAACCAGCCTTATTCAACTAAAAATATTATGTTGGTTCTCCCTTACCATCAAAACTTGGTTGATATGTCTTCTCTTCTTATAATAATAATAATAATAATAATAATAATATATTTTATTTTGACATGATACATGTATATAAAAAGTAGTATAATAGATGAGTGTACAGTGGACCCTCGCCTAGTGAACGCATCGCATAACGTTAAATTCGCACCGCATAAAGTTAAATTCGCCTAACGATACATTTTAACGCTAACATTTTGCCTTGGCTAATGCTAAAAAACTCGCCTAACGATATTCGTTCTCAGGTACCAATTAATATCGTTAGGTGAGGGTCCACTGTACATGCCAAAAGCCCCTTTATATGCAGAGCATTTCGGACAAACTTAGAGATTAACTTAAGATTAGTAAGGCAATAACAGTACACATGGTCATCAGGTGAGTTACATTGAATACAAGAGACTTGAGTATACTATTAAGTCATGCTATATGACTTTAATAAGTCTTGTAGAGAAGACGTACATTTTTTTATTATTAACCTTAAGTGGATACAATGGAGTGATTAACATTTGAGATGAATACAGACATTGAGAGCAAGCGTATGTTGATTATATTAATGAAAAAGTTTTACCTTTGTTCATGATATTGAGCAAATGCATGTACAGTTTTTACATGTACAGTAGGGCCCTGCTTTACGGGGTTCCGCTAATATGGCGATTTCAAATTATGACCAAAACTTGCTGTACGGCTCCCAGTCTTTTTAATACGGCACGCCCCACCCGGTTTGTTTACATCTCCTTGAGCACATTTCTCTGTTATGTCTGGAAACTTTTCAAAATTTCAAGTGTTTTAAAGTTATTGCATATTTTATATGTACTCTGATAATTATACTTATGTGTACCTGTACCTAAATATACATTGGTACCTTGAGTTACGAACATAATTCATTCCAGAAGGCTGTTCAGGTGCCGATACTGAACAAATTTGTTCCCCTAAGGAATAATGTAAATTAGATTAGTCCGTTGCAGATCCCCAAAAATACTCTTACAAAAGCACTTACAAAAATACACTTACATAATTGTTCGAGTTGGGAGCTGTTCAAAACTCGAGGTACCACTGTACTTCCACACTGTGCTGGCATGCAGGTACACATTACAGTCACTAAGAGTCTCTCTACTCTTGATGCCATATTCATAATAGTAACAAGTAATCTCTTGGGTGCATTAAATGTCATGTATTACTTTAATATAGACGTTTCCATTAATCCATCTGTAATATTTTTTTCAAAATTATATAATAAACACACTACATAACATATAAACATGGTAAATACACCCTACAGTAGAATAAATTAACATAAATATGAGATGTGGTAGTCAGGCAAACATCGGAGAAAATGTGTACACTATAATATTACTGGGGATAACTAGAAAATTATTCTTTTCGTATACCTTCACTCAGAGCATCATTTCTTCTGAAAATGGTGTTACATGAGAATGGGAGTGTTTCTCTTTATTTATTCTACTGTATCAACATGGAGACAACTTGTACACAATGTGAAGTGTTTGTATTATGGTATAATACAAACGTGTATGAATGAAAACCAGACACGTTCGCTTGGTTTGCTTACATTACGTGTGGGTGGGGTGGGCTGCCCTGGCTGGCTGGCTACCGTACTTCCCAAACCTGACTTCCTATACATAAAACTCACCTCTCGCCCCACATTAAGACTACAAATATTTTAAGGTAAATAATGGGTGTACTGTATGTGTATTTTACTTTTCATTGTTTTTAATGCCTAATTCTATTGTTAACTTAATATATGTTAGTGTAAACTTGTTATCTGCCGTGTAAGTGGGGCCCTACTGTATTTATGATGGGCTGGGATAGGTTAAGGAGGTAAGGTGTTTTTCAACTGTGGTTTAAAAATGCTATTTGAACCAGTGGTTCTGGCGATTTCTGTCGCAGAGTTCCAGATTTTGGGCCCTTTTATGTATAATGAGTTTTTGAAAAGATTTAGCCTTACATAGGGAATGTCATAGAGGTTTTTGTGCCTAGTGTTGTGTCTTGAGTCCTGTTGCAACTGTCAAGAAAGTGTTTCAGGTTGGGATTTGTGTTAGAATTGATTGTTCTGTAAATGTATGTTGCACAATAATGCAAGTGAATGTTTTGTACAGTGAGTACATTTAAGTCTTTGAAGAGTGGGAGGGTGTGTTGTTTAGCAGTGGATTGTATAATCATTCGCACTGCAGCTTTTTATGTTATTATTGATTTTAGGTGATTTTTCATTGTGAAACCCCAGGAACAAATAGCATAGTGTAAGTAGTGCTGTTTGTGGTACATATTAACATATCTTTGAGAGAATGCCAACTGTTTTAGAAACTTTTCTTGTTGTGTGTTGGATACGGGTGTTGAATTTCAGGCTGTTATCAAGGTGCAGACCCAGAAATTTTCCCCTCAATATGTTTAGCACTCATGTTTAGCACTAATGTTTAACATAATGTTTAGTTGAGCCTCACTTGATCTGCTCCCAGACATAATATAGAAAGCTTTATCAATATAAGTGTGAGTTTATTAGCAGTCATCCAGGTCGATATTTCTGTGAGCTTTTCATTAGCCCTTAAACTGTCCAAACGTAGATCTACGCTTTTTCAGCATTTCAAAGTATGTAAAAAAAATTTAATCTTTTTTTTTTTTACATTTGAAAATGTGTAAAAAAAACTTTGATCTAATTTTTTTTTTGTTATATTTGAAAATATGTAAAAAAAAAAACATAGATCTACTTTTGGAGTGCTACACATGTGAACATAGATCTTCTTGGACAGTTTAAGGGTTAAGGTTGAGTGATACAAGATTAGGGTGGGAGAAGACAAAAGTTGTGTCATTAGCAGAGAGAATAGGCCTAAGGGTTAAGGCCGTTCCAATAACTGAAGCAGACCTAGTAAATGCCCACAAAATAGATCAGGGACTGTTGGAGACTTCAGTCCTTCCTAAGGAAAATTGCAAAAATTAAAGTATCCCACCCCTGAGGTCTGTCAGGCCACCTTCTGTCTGAAACTGACTAAGTCTTCTCCATTTCACTATTATGTCTTCTTGTCTGTCAGCTGATACTAAGAAACAATCAGTTAAAGCTGTGAAAACCCAAAGTTGATATTTTAATCCTAAGACAATGTTTTGCACTAAATGGGGCAGGATTTTTTGTTTATTCTGTGTACACCCATTCTACAGAGCCATTATATCATGTCTAGACCAAAATTTACCACTCGCAGTAAATTTGAGTACACTTATCATTTACATGTAGATCTATGTAAATGACACGGGGCCCCAGTTACGTAGATCTACTTGAGTGAGAGTGAAAAGATTAACGAGTTAAGTTCAAGCCATCTGAAATGATTGCAGTTTACCATGTCCTCTGTTAGCATTCTTAGATTAGCAGATTGTGTTTGCTCTTTATTTTTTAATAAGAGTGTGCTTTGTTTAATCAGTTATATACAGGAAATACTTCCACAGCTTTATAGGATTATGCTGAAACTTCAGGAACTAAGATTTTGTAATTAATTGCAGATGATTTGCCTATTGCTCCATCACCTCCGCCAGTACTCCCACCACCTCCCCCACAACGACCGGAGAAAATGGACAAGGAAATCCAGAAGTTCGACTTGGAGGAGCTTATGATTCAGTTCAATTTTATTGTCAAAACTCATGATATGTCTGGTAAATTAATTTGTCTTTTGTTTTCTCCATTTTGTATATGTAGACTTTTAGTGAAGTGCTCTGTTTTCTTTAGACATAATAAATTAATTTTATATTAATCATGCTTTCAGATTTGTACTTTTTAGTAACAGTCATGACAAGCAATTATAATTGTTTTGAATGAGTGCTCAAACTCTGTCAATGAGGGACACAGTGAGAAGTTTAAATGCATATTGCAAAGGCAAATTAATTTAAATTTTTGTTTCTAATAGAGTTAGAGCTAGGGATGGAGTAGCAATAATGTTGAAGGATAAGTTACGGCAGGTAAAGAAGGAATATAAATGTATAAATTCAAGGATTATGTGGAGTAAAATAAAGGTTGGATGTGAAAAGTGGGTTATAGTAAGTGTTTATGCACCTGGAGAAGAGAGAGGTGTAGGAGGAGAGAGAAATTTTGGGAAATATTGAGTGAGTGTGTGGGGAGTTTTGAACCAAGTGAGAGGTACTTGTGGTTGTGAATCTCAATGCTAAAGTGGGTTAAAATGTTGTAGAGGGAGTAGTAGGTAAATTTGGGGTGCCAGGGGTAAATGAAAATAGGGAGCCATTAATTGAACTATGTGTAGAAAGAGGTTTGGTAATAAGTAATACAGTGGACCCTCGGTTATCGACTGTAATCTGTTCCAGAAGGTCGGCCTAAAACCGAAATGGTCGAAAACCGAAATAATATTTCCCATAAGAATTAATGTAAATACAGTTAATCCGTTCCAGACAACCAAAAATATTAACAAAAAATACATTTTTTGAAGATTAATTATAGTTTTACATACACAAAACAATGAGACCTAAATAAAATAAATACATGAACAATTAAATCACTATTACATACCTTTATTGTCGACTCTTGTTGGGGTTATTGTTTGGAAGGAGAATCCCCCTCCATAAGGACTTCAGGTAACAAGTCCCTCTCTGGAGGTTACTTCCTTTCTTTGTTTTTTAATGCCACTAGGACCAGCTTGAGAGTCACTGGACCCCTGTCACACAGAATAACTGTTCAGAGAGCTCTGTTTCTGGCATCTCTAAGATTTCCCTAAAGTGGGACAAAGTTTGTCACTGAACATGTTGCAGATATAGCTTGTATCAGCTTGGTCAGGGTGATACTTTTCAACAAAACTTTGCACCTCATTCCACTTGCACACCTGTCCTTAATCACTGAAAAAGGCACCTTGTCCCCTCTCTCTTCCTCCTCCTCTGAAGCAATTTCTTCAGCTGCATCTGTTGCTGTTCCAGTTGAAGGTCTTGCAACTCTTCAGTGGTTAGCTCTTCCCTCTGGTCCTCCACCAACTCTTCCACATCCTCGCCACTCACATCCAACCCCATGGACTTCCACAGTAGATTGCACAGCAGGTGTAGGGTCACCCCCAAACCCTTTAAAATCCTTCTCTTGGACATAATCTGGCCACAATTTTCTCCAAGCAGAGTTCAAAGTTCTGGAAGTCACTCCCTCAATGGAGGATACTGGAGTGATTCCTCCAAAACTCTCTTAGGGTCAAATGAATGTCCAAGGTCACTTCAAAATACCTTTGAAACACTGCTTTTGTGTAGAGTTTTTTCAAGTTAGAAAATGACCTGCTGATCCATGGGCTGGATGATGGGAGTGGTGTTAGGAGGCAAGAACTTCACTGATATAAAATGGAAATCCCTAAACAATTGGTCTTCCAAGTCTGGAGGATGAGCAGGAGCATTGTCCAGTACCAGGAGGCACTTAAGTGGCAATTTCTTTTCCAGGAGGTATTTTTTCACACTGGGCCAAACACATGATTGACCCACTCTTTGAAAATTTGCCTTGTGACCCATGCCTTATTATTAGCTTTCCACATCACACACAATCTATTCTTGACAGCATTGTTTTTCTTGAACACTCAGGGATTTTCAAAGTGATGCACCAGTAAAGGCTTCACTCTGAAATCTCCACTAGCATTAGCACAGAACAAAAGAGTAAGCCTGTGTTTCATAGGATTGTGTCATGGCAGTGCTTTTTCCTCCTGAGTAATGTAGGTCCTCTCTGGCATTTTCTTCCAATAGAGGCCTGTTTCATCACAATTGAACACTTGTTGGGGGAGGAATCTTTCAGCCTCTACGCATCCCTTGAATTCCTGCACAGATTTTTCAGCCGCACATTTGTCAGAACTTGCAGCCTCTCCATGCTTACAACGCTGTGTATGCCACTATGCTTCTTAAATCTCTCAAACCAGCCTTTGCTGGCCCTAAATTCACTGACAGCAGCACTTGTTCCAGGCATTTTCTTTACAAGATCCGCATGCAACTGCCTTGCCTTCTCACAAATCGACTCTGCAACACTATCTCCCGCTAATTGTTTTTAGGTGATCCACAAAACCAATAACTTCTGCATATCTTCCATTATCGGTGACCTTTGTTTGGTTGGCACAGTTACTCCTTTTGCCATATCAGCTTCCTTAATTTGTTCTTTCTTTGCCAGAATAGAAGTGATTGCTGATTTGTTTTTCCCATACATCCTGGCAAGTTCTAGCACCTGTACACCACTCTCATACTTTTCAGCAACTTCTTTCTTAAATTCCACTGTGTTTCTCACTTTTTTTACCAAAAGAATTTTACTAGGAGCTTTCTTTGAGGCCATGGTTACTTATTTCCCAGTCACACTTAATCAATAACCACGAAAATCAATGAATTATAGCGAAATGTTTGGACGAATGAGCAGAAGCTTCCTCACTCACCCAGAGACAAAGTCAGACTGACGCACTTGTGGCTGGCGGCGGCAGATTGATGCGTACCATATGGCCGATAAGTGAAATAACGGCTGATAACCTGGAGCCGAAAAACCAGCCAATAACTGAGTTGGCTGATAAGCAGAACGACCGATAACCGAGGGTCCACTGTACATATTTTATGAAAAAGAGGATAATTATTTAAACCCTCTCCTCACTTAGCAACGTACAGTAGTCCCTCGTTTTTCGTAATTAATCCATTCCTGGAGGAGCTACTATAAACGAAATTTACGATTTGCGAATCAATTTTCCCCATAAGAAATAATGTAAATACAATTAATCCGTTCCTGACACCCAGAAGTATTAAAACAAAAATTTTTTTTTACATGAAGTATACATGTAGTACATAAACAATACAATGGGAAATGATGAAACATTAACAGCATAACACTTACCTTTATTGGAGATTCTTCTTAGTGTATGGGAGACTGGAGGAGGAGAGTGGATTGTTTATAGTTTGGAAGGGGAATCCCCTTCCAGCAACACCTCAGGTACCAATTGCTTTTCTGGGGTTGCTTGTCTTCTCTGTTTCTTAATGCCACTAGGACCACCTTGAGAGTCACTGGAGTCCTGTCTCGCAAATTAACTGTGGAGAGAGCTCTGTTTCTGGCATCTCTTTAACACTTCCCTAGAATGGCCCAAGACTTTGTCACTGTACATGTTGCCAACATGGCTTGCAACAACCTTGTTAGGGTGATGTTTCTCCATAAAGTTTTCTATCTTACCCCGCATAGTAAAAATCTCTTTAATTTCTGAAGAAGGCACCTTCTTCCATCTCTCTTCCTCCTCCTCTGCAGCAAGATTCTGAGCTGCGATCTGTTGCTCTTCCTGCTGAAGCTCTTGCAGCTCCTCAGTGGTGAGCTCTTCGTTGTGGTCTTCCATCAATTCTTCCACATCCTCCAAACTCACATCCAACCCCATGGAACTCTCCAGTGCCACAATTGATTTTACAACAGACATAGGCTCATCAGGGTCAGTCCCAAACTCTTCAAAATCCCTTTTGTCGACACAATCTGGCCACAATTTTCAATCGTATTTCTCACCTTCTTTACCACAGGCTTGGCACTAGGAGCTTTCTTTGGAGCCATGGTAGTTATTTAGTACTTGCAAGCACTAAAATAAATGGAATATTATGAAATATTTCGCTGGAGCACGTGAGGGGACTTTCGCTCACTGGTAAACAATGCCAGACTGGCTGCCGCCACGGCTCACGCTGTGGGTACGCGTCCCAGACGAACTACGATTCGCGAGTCAACCTATGAAAAGCGAGTCCATGTTTATACGAAAATACCCCTATGATTGGCGAAATTTACGATTGCCGAGAACTACGAAAAGCGAGGGACCACTGTACTCATTTACCGATGCCTCGGACTTATGATGGGCTCTCTGACCAGTATGCATGCCTAAATAATGTATATTAGAGCTGATTTCCTCTATTCTGTTTATTACAATATACAGTATACTACTATATAAGCATCTAAAAAATATATACCAGAAATGTTATAAATGGTGCAAAAGTGACATTAAAGAATATCAAAGATAGTTGACACAAACCCATTACCATTATTGTATGCTCCTCACTTAGTGACGGAATTTGTTTACTGAGGTGATTTTAGGAATGGACTTCCATCATTCGGTGAGGAGAGGCTGTATACAAAATATGATATAGCATGTAATGAAAGTAGTTTGTTAGATTATGTATTTGTGGACAAAAGATTGATGGGTAGGCTTCAGGATGGTCATATTTATAGAGGGGCAATGGATACATTGGATCATTATCTAGTTGTAGCTACAGTTAGAGTAAGAGGTAGATGGGAGAAAGGAAAAATGGCAACAGTAAGTGAGAGGTGAAAGTTTATAAACTAAGAGAGGAGGAAGTTAGGGTGAGATATAAGCAACTATTGACAGAAAGGTGGGCTAGTGCAAGTATGGGTAGTGGGGGGGTTGAAGAGTTTTAAAAATGCAGTATTAGAATGTGGGACAGAAGTTTGTGGCTATAGGAGGGGGAGTGCAGGAGGAAAGAGGAGTGATTAGTGGAATGAGGTAAAGAGTGCAATAAAAGAGAAAAAAGGTAGCTTATGAGAGGTTTTTACAAAGCAGAAGTGATTTAAGTGAGTGTAAAACGAAAGCCTGTAATTGTTTTACATGATGGTAGGATTGCTGGTGTCCTTTTTTCTGTCTCATAAACATGCAAGATTTCAGGTTCATCTTGCTACTTCTACTTACACTTAGGTCACACTACACATACATGTACAAGCATATATATACACACCCCTCTGGGTTTTCTTCTATTTTCTTTCTAGTTCTTGTTCTTGTTTATTTCCTCTATCTCCATGGGAAAGTGGAACAGAATTCTTCCTCTGTAAGCCATGCATGTTGTAAGAGGCGACTAAAATGCCGGGAGCAAGGGGCTAGTAACCCCTTCTTCTGTATATATTACTAAATGTGAAAGGAGAAACTTTTGTTTTTCCTTTTGGGCCTCCCCGCCTCGGTGGGATACGGCCAGTGTGTTGAAAGAAAGAAAGAAGTGATTTAAGAAGAGTATATGGAGAGCAAAAGAAAGGTGAAGAGAATGCAAAAGGAGAGCAAATGATAGAGTGGGAGAGGCACTATCAAGAAATTTTGCTGAGAATAAGAAAAAATTTTGGAGATAAACAAGTTAAGAAAGCCTAGGGAATGAATGTATTTGTCAGTTAAAAACAGAGTAGTGGAGTTTAGTAGATGGGGAGCTGGAGGTATTGGGTAGTTGGTGGGAATATATTGAGGAACTTTTAAATGTCGATGAAGAAAGAGAGGCAGTAATTTCATGCACTGGCCAGGGAGGTATAACATCTTTTAAAATTGAAGAAGAGCAAGATATGAGTGTGGGGGAGTTGCGTGAGGCATTACATAGAATGAAAGGGGGTAAAGCCTCTGGAACCGACGTTATCATGAGAGAAATGTTAAAAGCAGGGGGGATATAGTGTTGCAGTGGTTGATATTTTTGTTTAATAAATGTATGAAAGGTCCCAAGGGATTGGCAGAGACAAAAGAGATTGTAAAAATTATAAGGAAATAAGTTTACTGAGTATACCAGGTAAAGTGTTTGGAAGGGTTATTATTGAAAGAATTAGAGGTAAGACAGAGAATGGGATTGCAGATGAGCAAGGAGGGCTTTAGGGGATGTGTAGATCAAGTGTTTCCAGTGAAGCATATATTTTTTTTATTAACACATCAGCCATTTCCCAAGAAGGTAGGGTGGCCCGAAAAAGAAAAACTTCACCATCATTCGCTCCATAACTGTCTTGCCAGAGGTGTGCTTTCACTACGGTTATAAAACTGCAACGTTAACACCCCTCCTTCAGAGTGTAGGCACTGTACCTCCCTTCTCCGGGACTCAAGTCCAGCCTGCCGGTTTCCCTGATTCCCCTCATAAATGTTACCCTGCTCACACTCAAACAGCACATCAGGTCCTATAAACCATTTGTCTCCATTCGCCCCTATCTAACATGCTCACTCATGCTTGCTCAAAGTCCAAGCCCCTTGCACACAAAACCTCCTTTACCCCCTCCCTCCAACCTTTCCTAGGCCAACCCTACCCTGCTTCCCTTTCCTCAAAATTTAACACTCAAATCATTCTATTTTGTTTCCAACTCTCACATGCTGAACCCCTCAACAACCCCTCCTAGCCCTTGGTAATTTTTTGGAAACCCCGCCCTCCTAATTCCAAACCCTACAAATTCCCCAAAATTTTTTCACACCACAATTTGCCCCAGACAAACACCCCACCCCTCCACCCTGCCCGGGTTGCGCTTTCCCACCACCATGCTTCACACCCACATAAGAGTTTGGCTAACTATACCCATAAAATCCCTTTTTGTTTCCAGGACAAATTTCTTTGCTCCACAGACTCCTCGGCCCACTACCTTTTTCCCCTCACTTCTATGATTCATCTCATCTTTCATCCCCATCTGCTGAGGGGGCCCACTCCTAATATCGAAAATTCACCCCCTCCAACCCTTTTCTCCCTCCAATCTATGTCCAATCTTTATTCCTAATTTTTTTGTTATTCCTAATTTCTTTCAATTTTCTTTTTTTTTACAAGCCTCCAAAATCATTCCACCAACCTCGGGAACTTTTCTTCAGAATTTCCCCAAAACATGTCACAGCAAAGAGAACGTGACAACCCCCACTATGTGTTAGATTTTTTATCTTTAACCCCAAACCTCTTTCGCACCCAAGCATTCACTTTTTACAAAACCCCTCATAAATTTATAAACAACCAGGTGACATCACACACCTTTTCTAAGGGGCCCACTTGTACTGAGAAATAATCCCCTCTTCCTACATACCTAACCCACCTCACACCTCATAAAAAACTTTTTACTGCGTCAAAACCTACCCCTATTCCATGCCCTTTTTTCAACATCTGCCACATTACTTCCTATCCCCCCTTTTATCCTTTTCCCAAAACCAAATGCCACAAAAACCCCTTTTCCTTTTTCTAAATATTGTTTACCATATGTTCATGTAAACACTTGGTCTACACCCCTTACCCTTCCAAAAGCCTCCCGTTCATTTTGCTATCCTACTTCCATCTTTAATTTTAATTCTTTCAATAATAACTCTACCAACACTTTACCAGGTAAATTTAACAGACTTTTCCCCATAATTTTTTTAGTTCTCTTTGTCCCCTTTTCCTTTAAACAAAGGAACTACGCTGCTCTCTGCCAATCCCTAGGTACCTTACCCCCTTCCATACATTTTTTAAATAAAACCAACTTCATAGATTGTAACAGCAACCACCACAGGGAAGTACTACCTCCTCCAGATGACTGTGAAACAAAACTGTAACTGTTTTTGCAATGATGGTAAGGATTGCTGGTTTCTTTTTCTTCTCTTAAACACGCTAAGAATAACAGATCACTTGCTACTCCTACTACACTTTGGCACACTTCACAGACACGCACATGCCATATATATATATACATACATCTAGGTTTTTCCTCCTTTTTTCTAAATAGCTCTTGTTCTTTTTTTATTTCTTCTAGGTCCATTGGGGAGTGGAAAAGAATCTTTCCTCCGTAAGCATGCGTGTCGTAAGGAGGAGACTAAAATGCCGGGAGCATTGGGCTAGTAAACCCCTTCTCCTGTATACAATTAACTAAAAAAAAAGATAAGAAGAAAAACTTTAATAAAACTGGGTTTGCTTAAATGTGCGTGATGTAGTGCAGAGACAAGAAACAGATGATGCTGAATTATGAATGAAAAGAAGTTGATGTCCTGGCCCTAAAGCGAAACAAAGAAAGCTGAAGGGGTAGGAGAGTTTCAGTGTGGGACATAAATGGGATTAAATCTGTAGTTATCTGAGAGAGTTAGAGCAAAGGAAGGGGTACCGTAATTTTAAATGATCAGTTATGTAAGGAGAAAAGAGAATAATGGAATGTGTAAATTCAAAGAATATTGTGATTAAAGTAAAAGGATGGATGCGAGAAGTGGGTCATAATAAGCGTGTATCACCTGGAGAAGAGAGGAATGCAGAGAGAGAGAGAGATTTTGGAGATGTTAAGTGAATGTATAGAGCCTTTGAACCAATGAGAGAGTAATTGTGGTAGGGGACTTGAATGCTAATGTAGGAGAAACTTTTAGGAGAGGGTGTGTAAGGTAAGTTGGGGTGCCAGGTTAAATGATAATGGGAAGCCCTTTGATGAACTTTGTATAGAAAGGGGTTTTAGGTTATAGGTACTACATATTTTAAGAAAAAGAGGATAAATAAGTAAACACGAAAGATGTAGGGCGAAATGACAGTAGTTTGTTGATTATGTAATGTAGATAAAAGACTGTTGAGTAGACTTCAGGATGTACATGATTATCGAAGGGGCCACTAGATATATCAGATCTCACTTGTCTAGATGTAGCAACCACTGAGAGTAAAAAGGTAGTGGGATACAAGGAGAATAAAGCATCAGGAAGAGAGAGGTGAAGGTTTATAAAACTAAAAGAGGAGTCAGTTAGTGTAAGATAAAAACAGCTATTGAGGATAGATGTGCCTAAAGAAGACATAGGCAATGGGGACGATGAGGTATGGGTAGTTTAAAAATGTAGTGTTAGAGTGTTCACAGAAGTTTGATGGTTACAGGAAAGTGGGGTGCAGGAGGGAATAGGAGCGATAGGAGGAATGATGATGTAAAGAGAGTAGTAAGGGAGGTAAAGTTAGCATATGAAAGTTTTTACAAAGTAAAGTGATGCAAGGAGGGAAGAGTATATGGAGAAAAAGAGAGAAGTTAAATAGTGTGAAGCAATGTAAAAAAGAGCAAATGAGAGAGTGGGTGATAATGTAATCAACAAATTTCGTTGAAAATAAGTAAAAAGTTTGGAGTGAGATTAACAAGTTAAGAAAGCCTAAGAACAAATGGAGTTGTCAGTTAAAAATAGGTGAGGAGAGTTTTATATGGAGATTAGAGGTATTGGGAAGATGGAAGGAATATTTTGAGAATTGTTTAACTGTTGATGAAAGAGAGGGAAGCAGTGATTTCGTGTATAGGGCAAGGAGGACTAAAACATCTGTAGGATTGAGGAAGAAGCCAGTTGTGAGTGGTGGGGGAAGTTCGTGAGGCAGTAGCAAAAATGAAAGGGGGTAAGGCAGCCGGATAGATGGGATAAAGATAGAAATGTTAATAGCAGGAGGGGATATAGTTTTGGAGTGGTTTGGTGCAATTATTTAATAAATGTATGGAAGAGGGTAAAGGTTACAAAAAAAAAAAAAAAAAAAAATAAAACAAAACAACCAGGGATTGCAGAGAGCTGCATAGTTTCCTTTGTATAAAAGGCAAAGGGGAAAATAAAAGAGAGTGCAAAAATTATGGGGATAAGTCCTGTTGATGAACCTGGTAAAGTGTATGGTAGAGTTTATAATTGAAAGCATTGGGAGTAATACGGAGAAATAAGGATAAGCAATGAAACAAGGAGACTTTAGGACAGGTAGGGGGTGTGGTGACCAGGGTGAGTTACAGTGAAACATATAAGGAACAGAATTTAGATAAGGCTTAGAGTCTTTGTGCATTTATGATTTTGAAAAAGGCGTAAGACAGGGTGGATAGGGGGGCAAAGTGGCAGTGTTGCAAAGTGTATGGTGTAGAGGTAGGTTACTGAAAGCAGTGAAAGAGTTATATAACGAGGATGAGTAGGCTCAAGTTAGAGTATGTTAGGAAAGAAGGAAATTTTTTCCCAGTAAAAGTAGGCCTTAGACAAGGAGTGTGATGTCACTGGATGTTTAATTATATTTTAGATGGGTTTGTAAGAGGAAGTTAAAAGCGAGGTCATGCAAGAGGCGGTGGAGTTAAAAGATAAGAAATCACACCCAAAGTGGGAGTTGTCACAGCTGCTCTTTGCTGATGACACTGTTGCTCTTGGGGAGATTTCTGAAGAGAAGTTGCAGTGATTGGTGGAGAAGTTGGTAGGTGTGCAAAAGAAGAAAATTAAATGTGAATACATGAAAGAGTAAGGTTTATGGAAGGATAAAACAAAAAGATAGGTGATGAAAGATTGATATCAGATTGGAGGAGAGAGTATGGAGGAGGTGAACCGTATTCAGATATTTGGGAGTGGACGTGTCAGCGGATGGGTCTATGAAAGATGAGGTGAATCATAGAAAAAAAATTGATGAGGGAAAAAGAGTGAGTGGTGCAACTTGGAGTCTGTGGAGACCCAAGAACTTTGTCCTTGGAGGCAAAGAGGGGAATGTATGAGAGTAAAGTTTTAAAAACAACGCTCATAATATGGGTGTGAAGCGTGGGTGAAAGAATGTTGCTGCGAGGAGAAGGCTGGAGGCAGTGGAGATGTCATGTCTGAGGCACTGTGTGGTGTGGAATATAATGCAGAGAATTCGTAGTTTGGAATTAGAGGAAGGGGTGTCGGATTAACCAAAACTGTTGTCCGAGGGCTGAGGAAGGGTTGTTGAGGTTGTTCGGACATGTAGAGCAGAATGGCGCGACAGAATGACTTCAAGATGTATCAGTCTGTAGTGGAAGGAAGGCGGGGTGGGGTCTGCCTAGGAAGGGTTGGAGGGAGGGGGTAAAAGGAGGTTTTGTGTGCGAGGGGGCTTGGACTTCCAGCAGGCTGCGGTGAGCGTGTTTTGATTAGGAGTGAATGGAGAAAAAGGTTTTTATACATTGATGAGCTGTTGGAGTGTGAGCAAAGATAACATTTATGAAAGTGATACAGGAAACCGCAGGCCGTACTTGAGTCCTGATATGGAAGTACAGTGCCTGCACCTGAAGGAGGGTTGTTAATGTTGCAGTTTAAAACACTGTAGTGTAAAGCAACCCTCTGGAAGACAGTGAAGGAGTGAATGATGGTGAAAGTTTTTCTTTTTTTCGGCCAACCCGCCTTGGTGGGAATCGCCGGTGTGGATAATAAAAAAAAAATAAATAATTTTCATACAATTATTAAATAAAAGCACCAGCCATCCCAAAACTATATCCCCACCTGCTTTTAAACAGCTGCTTTTAATTAATAACCCCCTTTTCATTCTACCCACTGCCCTCACGAACATCCCCCACAACCTCACAACTCCTCCTTCTCACTCCTACAAGATGTTATACTTTCTGTCCTATATACAGCCCTATACAGCTAGCCCTCCACTTAAATAAAAACTGCTTCCTATTTGTTTTTCTTTAATGTGACTTTAGTATATCCAAATCAGACCGAAACATTGTCAAAAAGCTCCCGCTCCCTGTGTGCCGTTTATTTTTGTGTATTGTTCCAGTCACGATATTGTCCTTTTTCTTCTTAAATAACCTTTGAACTGTCGCAGCTTCATTTTGAAACCTGTCATTCGTGTCTGCAAAAATTTGGAAAAAAAACAATTATTTTTTCTTATTAAATGATAAGAGAATCTATTCCCATGGTAATGACACCAAAAGTAATGAAATTGGTCGAAAACACACGGAATAACGCTCCCAGCAAAGTTAGCGGTCTTGGCGACATATACCATCGGCGAATTCGCCGAATTTGAGCCCTGTTTTAGGCCATTCCAATTGTTCCATTGACCAAACTCATAGCTGTTTCTTAAACACTCTCCATTATTCTATCAGTAAGTACAAGAAACGACCTTTACGATTTGAACTACCCAATACATGTACAGAAATTGGCAATTTGGCCAATTTCAGATGCCAATTTCAAAATAGGCTCCAGAATAACGATGTAGACATTCTTGGCACTAAAATAACATATCCTCTGTTTATTAGTCATGTCTCTAGGCCCCTCTTATATTACTATTGCTTTCTATTTTTATTTTTTATTCATACAAAAAATACAGAATTTACTGTTATGCAGACTACTGCATTATTGTAAAAAATGGTATAAATAATATCAGTGCACTAGTGAAAGAATATTAGACTCCCCAGTTGACGTGTACTGGACGTGTGGTGTGATTTGCTTACTCTTGAACATTGGGAAAAGTCGAACATATCCGCTAATTTGAGCTCAATTTCAAGGTCATTTTCATCGTGAAACTAATCAAAATCATCTCTGTTTCTGTAATATGTTTTCCAGTTTCTCACGTGAGACCATGAAAATGAGAATACAACGATAAATATTATACGAAAATACACCTCTAAGTCGGCGTTTTAATCTAAAAAAGCGGTCAGAGTTTTTTTTTCTCATTATGCACTGTGTGCTGCAGGATTTTTTTTATGTGGTGCACACTGACCACACAGACCCATTCTCTCACATGTGGGCCTACCAGCTTTCTCCTGCTTGATTTGAAGCCGCTAAAATTTACACGTATTAATACATCCGAAACAGTGGCAAGTAAGACGTATAAATATGATCAAAACAGTCAAAGGGTTAAAATTTACCTTGAAAGGAAAAGGAGTTGGAGTGGGTGAGATAAAGGAGTTGGAGTGGGTGAGATAAAGGAGTTGGAGTGGGTGAGATAAAGGAGTTGGAGTGGGTGAGATAAAGGAGTTGGAGTGGGTGAGATAAAGGAGTTGGAGTGGGTGAGATAAAGGAGTTGGAGTGGGTGAGATAAAGGAGTTGGAGTGGGTGAGATAAAGGAGTTGGAGTGGTGAGATAAAGGAGGGTTTGGAGTGGGTGAGATAAAGGAGTTGGAGTGGGTGAGATAAAGGAGTTGGAGTGGGTGAGATAAAGGAGTTGGAGTGGGTGAGATAAAGGAGTTGGAGTGGGTGAGATAAAGGAAAATAGTTACCAGAATACATCTTATTAGATTATTTGTAATGTATCAGCAGATCAACGTTCATAAAAGAAAACTAATTGGTTTGAAAAATCCCTGATTGTAACTGCCACTTAGTGTAACTGTTGATTGTAAGACAGGGACATATTGTACTGTGTAACATTTATTTTTTTTTTTTTTTTATTATCACACTGGCCCGATTCCCACCAAAGGCAGGGTGGCCCGAAAAGAAAAAACTTTCCCCCATCATTCACCCCATCACTGTCTTGCCAAAAGGGTCTTTACACTACTTTTTTTAACTGCAACATTAAACCCCCCTTCAGAGTGCAGGCATGTATTTCCCCATCCCAGGACTCAAGTCGGCCTCCCGGGTTTTCCCCTAAAACCCTTTAAAAATGTTACTTTGCTCACACTAACAGAGTCAAGTTTAAAAAACCATTTGTCTCCTTCATCTATCAAACACGCTCACGCATGCCTGCTGGTGTCCAAGCCCCTCGCCCCCAAAAAACCCTCCTTTACCCCTCCCTCCAACCCTTCCTAGGCCGCCCCTCCCCCGCCTTCCTTATACAGATATCATTTTGAAGTCATTCTGTTTCCCTCCTCTCTTACATGTCCGAACCACCCAACAACCTTCCTCAGCCTTGGGACAACAGTTTTGGTAACCCCGACCTCCTCCTAACTTCCAAACTCAAATTTTCTCTGCTTTATATTCAAAACCACATTCCCCTCAGACATGACATCTCCACTGCCCCACCCTTCCCCTCGCGCAACATTCATCCCCATGTTTTCACCCCCATTTAGAGCGTTGGTAAAATTTACTCTCATACATTCCCCTTTTTCCTCCAAGGACAAATTTCTTTGTCTCCACGATTTAAATGCACCACTCACTCTTTTTCCCTCTCAATTCTTGATTACCTCATCTTTCATGCCCCACCCGCTGAAGTCCACCCCCAATTCTGAATGTTCCCTCCTCCATCTCTCTCCTCCAATTGATATTAAACTTTCATCACCTAATCTTTTTGTTACCCTTTTAACTTACTTTTCCCTGATTCCCCTTTTAAATTTTCTTTTTTGCACACCCTACCAAATTCATCCACCAAATCTCTGCGCTTTCTTCAGAATCTCCCAAGAGCACAGTGTCATCAGAAAAGAGCAGCTGTGACAAATCCCACTTTGTTGTGTTTTCTTTATCTTTTAACTCCACGCCTTTCCCAAGACCCCCATTTACTTCTCTTAACCCCACAAAATTATTAAAAACCCAAAGGTGAATCAAACCCTTTTTAAAGGGCCTTTTTTTACGGGGGAAAAAATTTCCCTCTTTTACTACTTAATTGACTAAATATCCGTAAAAATCTTCACTGCTTTCAGAAAACCTCCCTCCACATTTTTATTTGAACATCGCCACATTCCCCCCCTACCACCCTGTATACCCCTTTTCCAAAATCCAAAAAATGCCACAAAGACCTCTTTGCCTTTCTAAAATGTTAAATTATTGTTTCATGTAAACACCTGGTCCACACACCCCTCCCTTTTCCCAAAAGCTCCTTGTTATCTGCTATCTATTCCCCGTTTATCTTTTTTTAAATTTAAAACCCCTTCCCAACACTTTACCAGGTACACTAACAGACTTATCCCCTAAAATTTTTGCACTCTTTTTTTCCCCCTTTTTGCCTTTATAAAAAGGGAATTTGCTGCTCTTGCCAATCCCTAGGTCCTTCCTCTTCCAACTTTATTAAAAAATTCCCCCAACCATCCAAAACTTTATCCCACCTGCTTTTAACTTTCTATCTTTATCCCATCAATCCCGGCTCCCTTACCCCTTTTTTTCCCATGCCTCACGAATTTTCCCCCACACTCAAAACTGGCTCTTCCTCACCCCTCAAGTGTATTCCCCCTTGCCCTATACACGAAATCACAGTTCCTATCTTCATCAACATTTAAAATTTCTCAAAATATTCCCTCCATTTCCCAAAATCCCTCAAAACTTCCATTTAATAACTTCCTCTCTTTTTTTTTAATGAAAAATCCATTTGTTTGCATAAATAATTTAATAGAGTTTTGGTGGTTTTGTTTAAAATACAGCCCTTCACTTATTGAAAAGTTCCATTCTAAGACAAGCGCAAATAATTCTTTTGCTGAGAGAGGGCTACTTAATGGTAGTGGGTTTGTGTACCCTCTTTGATTTGTTTTTAGTCACCTTTCCCCCTTTTATAAACTTTTGTCAGGGGAAACCCTCTACTTGCGAGTTTAATGCATTCTGACCTTGCTCTTTTTGCAGAGTCAATTTTCCCTTTTAAAATTAATTGAATGCAAAAAATTAAATCCTTTCCCACGGGAAATTTTTTTATTCAGTAATTTCGTAATTAAAACTCTACGGCTTATTTATCTTCTCACTTCATTTAACAATATAATTAACATTAAGAATTAAATAACATCTAAAAAATTTAAAAATATAAATAACATAAAAACTGATATAATTTCTAAAATGAAAAAAAATATGAAATTCATGAGGGGTAGGGCGGTTTTGGGTTCATGGTGGACAGGTTTGTTGGAGACGGACAAAATATTTCTTGAAAATTTGCTATTTTTTGTTTAAACAGTTTTTATCTACCACGTTCATCTAATATGATATAAAAAACAATAAAATAACATAAAAACCCTGTTATTACTTAGAATGTTTAAAATGTCATTATAAGTGGCCCCGGTTAACGATTTTTTTTCACTCCATAAGTTGTTCAGGTGCCAGCTGACGAATTTTTTCCCCATAAGGAATATTGTGAAGAGATTAGTTCATTTGACCCCAAAACTACAAGTACAAACCCCTTACTAAATCCTTACTAATTGGTCCCCTTCGAGGAAATCGTTATGCGGGGGTCCACTGTATATGTGGCGGGGCGGCGACTGAGAGAGTTTGTTGGGAAAAGGACAAAATACTGCTTGAATATTTTGTATCCAAAAACTTAGGTTATTTTCTATCAAGTTCATCTAAAATGACTAACAAAAATAAAATAAATAGAAACCGTTATTCTCTTTTATTATTATTATTACACACGGGCCCGTTCCCACCAAGGCAGGGTGGCCCGAAAAAAAAAAACTTTCACCATCATTCCCCATCACTGTCTTCCCGAAGGGTGTTTACATACTTTTTTTTAAAACTGCAACATTAACACCCCCTTTCAGAGTGCAGGACTGTACTTCCCATCTCCAGGACTCAAGTCCGGCCTGTCAGTTTCCCTGAACCCCTTCTAATGTTACTTTGTCACGCTCCAAAGCACGAAAGTATTAAAAAACCTTTTTGTCTCCTTCTCCTATAAAACACGTCACGATGCTGTAAAAGCCCAAAGCCTCGACACAAAACCTCCTTTCCCCCTTCTCCACTTTCCGGGGCCGACCCCTCCCCCGCCTTCCTTCCATACAGACTGTACCTCTTGAAGTATTTGTTTCGCCCCTTTTCTTACATGCCCGAACCCCCTCAACAACCCTTCCTAGCCCTCTGGACAACAGTTTGGTAACTCCCAATCCTCCTAATTTCAAAACTACGAATTTCTGCTTATATTCAAAACCACACTTTCCCCCTCAGCATGACATTCACTGCCTCCAGTTCTCCTGCTTGCAACATTCTCACCATCCTCACCCCCTATAAGAGCGTTGGTAAAAACTATATTCAAAATTCCCCTCTTTGTCCCCAAGGACAAAGTTTTTGTCCCCACAGACTCCTAAGTGCACCACCCCTTTTTTCCCCCTCATCAATTCATGATTCACCTCTCTTTCATAGACCCATCGTGACCGTCCACCCCCAAAATTTTCGAATACTTTCCCCTCCCCATACTCTCTCCCCCCAATCTGATACAGGGGACCCCGAATAGCGATTTTTACCCGTGAAGGGGGTATTGTTATGCGAAATGATCGGTATGGAAATGAATTTTCCCCATAAAAAATAATGGAAATCAAATTAATCCTGCAAGACCCCAAAAGTATGAAAAAAAAATTTTTCCCACTTGAAATATACATTTTCTACACACAAAGAGAAGGATACTCCCAAATTTGTGAGTGTACATGCCAAATATATTGTGCATGTACTACTCTCTAATGAAGAATAAATGACGTTACCTTTTTTAAAGATGCACAATGATGATGAGACACTGTGTCTGGGAGTGCTTTTCCCCCTGGACTGTAGGTCCTTTTTGGCATTTTCTTCCAGAACAGGCCTTTCAACTGGTTTTGCCATCGTTTTCTTAAACTTAAAACCAACCCTTTGTGGCTTTAAATTCCCCATATGAGCACTAGTTCCAGGCATTTTTCCCTGTTCACCGGGGTTTTTGTCAAACTGGGTGGGTTGCCCCAGGGAGAAAGATTAACCCTTTGGGGTTTTTTGTCGTACTAGTACGTTTTAGGTAGGGGTTTTTGACGTACTAGTACTCATAAATTCTAGCGCCCTAAAATCTAGTGGGAGAAAGTGGTAGGCCCCTTATTGAAAGAATGGGTCATGTGGTCAGTGGCACAGTCTAAAAAAATCCTGCAGCAAACGGTGCAAAATGAAAAAAAAAAAAATTTTTCCTTTTTTTTTTAAATAATTCACGACTTTGCGTGTATTTTCGTATGTTTTTTTTGTTTGTATTTATTTTTCTTGGTTAATTTTATAGAAGGGAAAGACATATTACTGAATTGAGATGTTTTTGATGGTTTTTACAATAAAGGGGGCCCTTAAAAATTGAGTCAAAGTAGCAGAATTTTTTTCGTTTTTACCAAACTTCAAAAGTAAACAAATGTGCCAAGCGGAAATACACGTCAATGGTGAGTCTAATATTCTTTCAAAAAGGCACCAATAATATTTATCCCATTTTTTACACAATCTTTTCTGCTAACAGAAAATCTTATTTTTTTTTTTGAGAAAAAATTTCAAAGGGGAAAGCAAAAGAATTAAGGGGGGCCTTGAGACGTGACTAATGCTAGGGAAAATGTCATTTTGTGCCAGGAATGTCTTTCTTGTTTATTCTGGACCCTTTCCCGAAATTTGGGCCCTTTTTTGAAATTTGTGTGAATTGGAAAAAATTGCTAAATTCACCATGTATGGTTTTAAATTTTTATAAATGGGTGGTTTCTTGCACCTTTCGATAGAAAAAATGGAGTTCTAGCGAAATATTCATGTTTTTTTTCGTAGTACAGTGAAATTGGCCGAAAAAGGGGGCTCAAAGTGGGCAAAACCCCGTCCGTAAACCCCCGAGCCCGCAAACTTTGCGAGAGCAAAATTTCCGTAAGTTTTCTTTAAAAAATTTTTAAATTTTTGGGTGTCGTTATGATGGGGGGAAAAGTTCCTATCTTTTCAAAAGAGAAAATAATTTTTTTTTTTTTTTTAAATTTGGCCGACCCTGAGAACGAGTTTCGGAGGGGGCCTGTCGACCCTAAAAGGGTTAAGGCCCCCAATGGAAAAAGTTAGACGTCTTTGATGACACTGACTTTTTTGGGTTACCTGGGTGGCAAACCTCTGGGGTTTAATTGTTTCTTGGTATTCTCAATAACCCAAAAACCCCAACAGGTGCTACAGCAGCGCAGCGCAGCTGACTGCACAAAAGCAGGACATGCTCGCAGCAGCAGAGGGTACACAGCAGCAGCAGACGGTACTACAGCAGCGCAGCAGCAGGGGCGGTGGTAAACAGCAGCGCAGGCCCGTGTACAGCGAGAGCGATGTACGCAGCAGCGATGTTGTACAGCAGCAGAGACGATGCTACAGCAGCAGCAGACGGTACTCAGCGCAGCAGCGCTGTTTCCACCAATGTAGGATGGTTGATTGGGGTTTATTATACAACCTGGCCAGCTCGGGGGACCGCCTCCACTTATCTTATCAATGATCTCTTTTTCATCTTTAGTAATTCCACCTTATTGCTGTGGGGTTTGGCACTGAAGCTTTCTTGGGGCCTTGGTATTTTTTTTAAATAAATCACCAAAAACACTGTAATAATAAAAATGTTCCGATTGTATGCTTGGATGTTACCGCGGAGGCTGGCTGGTAAACAATGCCCCCGGCGGGACATGTGAGGCTGGCTAAGGGCGACATTGGAGCGTCTCGGAGAAGAGGGGGTGAGCGGTTTTTTGGGGGGTATGCGAGGCAAATTTTTGCGATAAAGGCGGAGGGTATGCGGATTTAATGGTTGCGATGTGAAATATGGGGGGTCCCCTGTATTAATTTTCTCACCTATCTTTTTTTTATCCTCATAAAATTCTTTTCCCGTATTCACCCTTTAAATTTTTTCTTTTTACACCCTCCAAATTTATCCACACTCTGCAATTTTCTTCAGAATTCCAAGAGCACAGTGTCATCAGCAAAAAAGCAGCTGTGACAAAATCCCCCTTTTTGTGTGATTTTTATCTTTTAATCCCGCCTTGCAAAACCCCCCGCATTTTTCTTCTTTACAAACCCCCTCTATAAAATATTTAAAAAACCACGGTGACATCACCCCTCCTTGTCTAAAGGGCCCACTTTTAGGGAAAAAAATTTCCTCTTTCCTACTTCTCTAAATTGAGCTCACTTCCTCGTAAAAAAATCTTCATGCTTTCAGTAACCGCTTCCTAACCTAACTTGCAACATCTGCCATTGCCCCCCTATCACCCTGTCATTCGCCTTTTCCAAATCCCTTAAAAAGCCCAAAGACCCCTTTGCCTTACTAAAAATGTTCACTTATATGTTTCGCGTAAACACCTGGTCCCCACACCCCTACTTTCTAAAGCCCCCTTGTTATCTGCTATCCTATTCTCCTCTTACTCTTAATTCTTTCAATAAAATTACCCAAAACTTTACCCGGTATACCAGCGACTTATCCCCCTATTTTTTTTACACTCTCTTTTATCCCCTTTGCCCTTTTTACAAAGGAAATATGCATGTCTCTGCCAAACACTTTGGTTTTTCCTTACCCCCCTTCCATACTTTTTAAATTTAATTTTCCCAACCACTCCAAAACTTATTCCCCCCCTGCTTTTAACATTTCTATCTTTATCCCCTAATCCGGCTGCCTTACCCCCTTTATTTTTTCCCACTGCCTCACGAACTTCCCCGCACTCACAAAAAGGCTCTTCTCACCTACAAGATGTTATTCCTCCTTGTCCCATACACGAAATCACAGTTCCCTACTTTATCAACATTTAACCCTTTTACTGTCGCGGCCGTATATATAGTTTTACGAGGTGGTGTTTGGTATATATATTAAAATTCTGCGGCCAAAAAAAGAGGGGAAAAGCTGGTAGGCCCCCCATGGGAGAATGGGTCTGTGTGGTCAGTGTGCACCATAAAAAAAAATCCTGGAGCACGCAGTGCTTTTTGAGAAAAAAAAACCCGGGCCTTTTTTTTTTTAATTAAAATGCAACTTTTTGGGGCTATTTTTTGTATGTTTTTGGGTTTTATTCTCGTTTTCTTGGTCTCATTTGATAGAAGGGGAAAAAATTTTTCGAAATAGAGGTTTTTGATGATTTTTTATAAAAGAACAAAAAATGGAGCTCAAAGGGGGGGAATGTTTGTTTTTGCCAAAGTTCAAAGTAAACAAATGATGCCCTTGTCCAAAAAATGTCCAAATAGCCATTCTAATTTGAGTATGAATGGGTTTTTGTTATTTTACAGTTATTACAGCCCTTGCGTAGTTGTAATAGTAAAGTCTAATTTTTTTTTTGAATAAAATTCAAAATAGAAAGCAAGAGTAATATCAGAGGGGCCTGGGACGTGACTGTGAAAAAAGAAAAAACGTTTTTTTTGAGCCTGGAATGTTTGCTTGTTCATTCTGGCCTTTTTTTGAAAATTTTATTTTTTTTGTTTTCGTGAATTGGCCCAAAATTTAAATTTCTGACCTTTATTTGGTAGTTGAAATCGTAAATGGGCGTTTCTTGTACTCAAACAAAAGAAAAAAATGAAGGTTTTAAAAAAATAGCTTTAGTTTGGGCGACTGGAACAAAGGAATTTCCCCAAAAATAGGGCTCAAAGTGGGGAAATGCCCTTTGTAAACAGGCGAGGTCGCCAAATTCGCCCAGAGCATAATTCCGTCAGTTTTCCATCAAAATTTTTGTTTTTTTTGGTGTCATTCAATCGGGAAAAAAATTATCATTTCCCTAAGAAAAAAAAATTTTTTTTTTTTTTTTAAAAATTTTTTCGACACCAGGAGCACCCAGGATTGGGGGGGTTGCGACAGTCAAAGGGTTAACAAATTCCCCAAAATATTCCCCCCCATTTCCATACCCCTAACTCTCCATTTAATAAATCTCCCCTCTATTTTTAAATGACAAATCCATTTGTTTCTAGGGTTTTTTAACTTGTTAATCTCACTCCCAAAAATTTTTTTATTTTCAACAAAATTTTTTGATAACTCTCACCCACCTTCATTTGCTTCTTTTTTCATTGCTTTTACCACTCTCTTAACCTCTTTTTTTTTCCCTTTTTCTTCCCTCCTTGCATCACTTGTACTTTTTAAAAAACTTCTCATTGCTAACTTTTTCTCCCCTTTCTACTTCTTTACATTTATTTCCCAATGCTCCCCTTCCCTCCCCCCCCCTTTCCTGTAAACCCAAATTCTGTGAACACTCTAAAACTACATTTTTAAACCTACCCCATACCTCTTCACCCCCTGCCTATGCTCCATTAGCCCCCCTATCTCCAAAGCTGTTTATTCTTCCCTAATGCCTCTTCTTTTAGTTTATAAACCTTTACCCTCTCTTCCCTGATTTCTATTCTCCTTGTTCCCTTTACCTTTACTTCAGTGTGCTCAACTAGAAAGTGATATTTATTGTGGCCCCTCTTAAACATTACATCCCGAAGTCTATCAACAGTTTTTTCTACCCAAAACATAATCCAAAAATATGTCATTTCGCCCCCAAACATATTTGTATACTTATTATCCTCTTTTTTTAAAATATGTATTACCTATAAAAATAAACCCTTTCATACAAAGTTCAATCAAAAGGGGTCCCATTATCATTTACACCCGGCACCCCCAACTTACCTACCAACCCCCCTTAAAAGTTTCTCCTACTTTAGCATTCAGTCCCCTACCACAATTACTCTCTCACTTGGTTCAAAGGTCCTATACTTCACTTAACATTCCCCAAAAACTCTCTCTTCCCCCGCATTCCTTTTTCTCCAGGGGCATACACGCTTATTATGACATTTTTCGCATCCAACCTTTACTTTAAAACACATAATTCTTGAATTTACAATTATTTCTTTTCTCCTTCCATAAAATGATCATTAACATTACTGCTACCCTTCCTTTGCTCTAACCCCTCAGTACTCCCCGATTTAATCCCCTTTATTTTCCCCCCCTGAAAAATCCCCTACCCCTTAGCTTTTTTTCCTTGGGCCAGTACATCCAATTTTTTTATTCAAACATCAGCAATATTGTTTTTGTCATCCCCACTACACCCGCACATTTAAGCATCCCCGTTTTATAAATTTTTTTTTCTTTTTTTTTAGTAAATGTCTCAGGAGAAGGGGTTAAAACATTGCTCCCGGAATTTTTGTCCCTCATCGACGCGCGGGTTACGGAGGAAGATTTTTTTTTCCCCTTCCCCCTGGACAAAAGAAGAAATAAAGAAGAAAAAAAGGCAAAATTTGAAAAAAAGAGAAAAACTAGATGATGTATTTTATTTATGATGTGGTGTCTGTGAAGTGTGATAAAATGTAAGAGGAGTAGCAAATATCCCCCGTTATCTAGCGTGTTTTGAGACAGAAAAAAAAAAACAGCAAACCCACCATTTATGCAAACAGTTACAGGGTTTTTGTTTCACAGTTCTGGCAGGGCGGTAGTACTTCCCCGGGTGGTTGCTGTCTACCAACTACTACCTACTCTAGAATGAATAAAATGTCTTTAATGTTATGTGGCGGCGGTGGCGAACAACGAGAGTTTGTTGGAGACAGGACAAAAAAACTCCTTGAATATTTTGCTTTTTAAAATTATGGCTTTTTCTATCACAGTTTTCTAATATGAAATAATAAACAGTATAAAATAACATAGAAAATTAATATTCGAGAATGAATAAAATATGTCCCTTTTGTAAAGGTGGAGGCGGGCCCCAAAAACGCTCCTCTTTGTTTTGGTAAAAAGTGCCATCAATGACGGGCCTTTTTAAGCCTCTATTGTTAAATTTTATTATGTAGTACTTTATTATTTTTTTATTATTTTTAAAACACGGCCGATTTCCCCAAGGCAGGGTGGCCGAAAAAAAAAAACTTTCACCCTATTCACTCCCTCATGTCTTGCCAAAAACACGCTCAGAATGCCCGCTGGAAATTCAAGCCCTTGCACACAAAACCCCATTTAAAACCCCCCCTCCAGCCTTTTAGGCGACCCCTACCCGCCCTTTCCCTTCCCTACAGATGTACCTTTAAAGTCTTTTTGTTTCGCTCATTTTCTACATGTCCCAACCACCCCAACAAAAACCCCTTTCCCCCGCCCCCTGGACAAAAATTTTGGGAAACCCCCCCTCCTCCTAACTTCCCAAAATAGAATTCTCGCATTATATTCACACCCCAAAATTGCCCTCAGACATGACACCTACACTGCCTCCAGCCTTCTCCCCGCCGCAAATTTATCACCATGTTCACCCCATATAAAAGCGTTTTTTAAAACTATACTCTTAAAAATTTCCCCCCTTTTCCCCCCAAGGACAAATTCTTTGTCTCCACAGACTCCTAAGTGCACCCCTACCCTTTTCCCCCCATCAATTTTGATTTACTTCTTTCACAGACCCCTCCCCGGCAGTTCCACTCCCCCAAAAATCTGAATACATTTCCCCCTCCCTATCTCTCCTCCAAACTGATATCCAATTTTCACCCTAATTTTTTGTTATCCTCATAACCTTACTTTTTTTGTATTCACTTTTTAATTTTTTTTTTTGCACACCCTACCCAAAATTTATCCCCCCAATCTCTGCAACTTCTCTTCAGAAACTCCAAAAGCACGTGTAATCAGCAAAAAGCAGCTGTGCAACTCCCACTTTGTTGTGATTCTTTATCTTTTAATCCCCCCTCTTGCCCAAGGGCCCTGCATTTACTTCTCTTACAACCCCTTATAAAAATTTTTAAAAACCAAGGTGAATCACACTCCCTTTTCTAAGGCCTATTTTATGGGAAAAAATTTTTCCCTCTTTTTCCCACTTCTCTTTAGCCCACTATCCTCGTAAAAATCTTCACTGTTTCAGTAACTACCTCCTACACCCTACATTGCAACATCTGCCCATTGCCCCCCATCCACCCGTTTATACGCCTTTTCCAAATCCATAAATGCCACAAAAAAACCCCTTTAGCCTTATTAAATAATATTTACTTATATGTTTCGTAAACACCCGGTCCAAACCCCCCACCTTTCCCAAAAACCCCCCTTGTTATTGCATCCTATTTTTCCCTCTTCTCTTAATTCTTTCAAAAATAATTCTACAATACACTTTACCCGGTATATCAACAGATTCTTTCTTTCAACACACCCGCTGTATCCCATGAGGTGGGGTGGCCCCAAAAGAAAACAAAAGTTTTTCGTTTAAATTTAGTTAAAAGTATATACAGGAGAAAGGGGTTACTGCCCCCTTTCTCCTGGCATTTTAGAAACCTCTTACAACACGCATAGTTAGGAGGAAAAATTTTGTTCCCCTTCCCCAAAAAACTCTGATAAAAGGGATATCTTGTACTCCTCTTTCACTTTTGGGCACCTTCAGACATGCCTGTATATATATACATTCTCTAGGGTTTTTCCCTTTTTCTAAAAAAGCTCTTGTTCTAATTTTTTTCTTCTATTGTCCTGGGGGGTGGAAAAAAATCTTTCCCCTGAAGCCATGGTTCGTAGAGGGCTAAATGGGGAGCGATGGGTAGTAACCCCCTTTTCTGTAGACCTTTACTAAAAAGAGAAGAAGAAAAACTTTATAAAAATGGGGTGTTGAAGTGTGTGGGTGTATGCGGATGACAAGAAACAGATGATTTTGGGTGTAGATGAAAAAAAAGTTGGATGTCCTGGCCCCCAAGGAAGCAAACTGAAGGGGGTGGGGAGTTTCGGTGGGGGGGAATAAATGGGTTAAAATCTGGGGGTTTGAGAGGTTAGAGCTAAGGAAGGGGTAGAAATAATGTTTGGGGTAGTTATGGGAAAGGGGAAAAGAGAATTGAATGTGAAATTCAAGGATTATGTGGATTAAGTAAAGGTTGATGTGATAATGAGCGTTATGCACATGGAAAAGGAGGAAGTAGTGGAGAGGAGAGTTTTGGAGATTTTTAATGAATGTATGGGGAACCTTTTTGAACCAAGTGAGAGGTAATTGTGGTAGGGTCCGATGCAAAGTAGGTAGGTGTGGAGTAAGTTTGGGGGCCGGTGTTAATGAAAGGGAAAAACCCTTTGATTAAATTTTGTATAGAAAGGGGTATTTATGGGTAAACATATTTAAAAAAAAGAGGAAAAAAGTAACAAGAATATTTTGGGGAAATGACAGATTTGTTGGATATGTTTTGGTAATAAAAACGTTGAGTAATTTCAGGAGTACATGTTATAGGGGGGCCACAGTATATCAGATCCTTTCTAGTTGTAGTAAACGAGAGAAAAAGGTAGTTGGGATACAAGGAAATAGAAGTATAGGGAAGAGAGGGTAAAGGGTTTTATAACAAAAAAAGGGCAGTTAGGGTAAGATAAAAACAGATTGGGGGAAGAGGGGCTAATGAGACATGGGCAATGGGTCGAAGAGGTATGGGGTGGGTTTAAAAATGTAGTGTTGAGTTTTTCCCAAAATTTGGGGTTTCAAGAAAGGGGGTGCGGAGAGAAGAGGACAATTGGTGGGAAAATGTGTAAAGAAGTATAAGGGGGAAAAAGTTTGCAATGAGAAGTTTTTACAAAGTAGAAGTGAGCAAGGGGGGGAAAGTATAGGAGAAAACGAGAGAGGTTTAAAAAGGGTGAAGCAATGTAAAAAAAAGAGAAAGGGATGGGGGAGATGTTTTCAACAAATTTTTTTTTAAAAAAAAGAAAAAGTTTTTGGGGTGAATTAACAATTAAGGAAGCCTAGAGAAAAAAGGGGTTTTTATTAAAACTAGGGGGAAAGGGGAAATTATTAACCCTTTTTGGGTCGACAGGCCCTCTCCGAAAACTCGTTTCAGGGTCGGCCAAAATTTAAAAAAAAAAAAAAAAAAAATTTTTTCTTATGAAAAAATAGGAAATTTTTTCCCCACATAAATACACCAAAAGTTTTAAATTTTATGAAAACTTACGGAAATTTTGCTCTGCAAAGTTAGCGGTCTCGGGGATTTTTGCATCAGCGATTTTGCCACTTTGGCCCCCTTTTCGGCCAAATTTACTGTACTAGTCCAAAAAACATGAATATTTCGCTAGAACTTTTCCCCTTTTTTCTATCGAATGGGTGCAAGAAACCCCTCATTTTTGAAATTCAACTATCCAGTCCAGTGGTCGAAAATTTTGCAATTTGCCCCAATTTCCACAAATTTCAAAAAATGCCAATTTCCGAAAGGTCCGAAAAAAAAAGAAAGACATTCCTGGGACAAAAGACTTTCCCTGGGCTTAGTCACGTCTCAAGGCCCCCCATATTCTTGCTTTCCACTTTTAATTTTTTTTTCACAAAAAATATAAATTTACTTTTATGCAGACTACTGCATTGGTAAAAAATGGTATAAAAATTATTTGGGCACTTGTGAAAGAATTAACTCACCAGTTGCGGTATTCACCTTTTGGGACGATTTGTTTACTTTTGAAAAATTTGGTAAAAAACGAACATTTTGACTTTTAGCTCAATTTCAAGGCACCTTTCTTTTTAAAACCCAGTCAAAATCATCTAAATTTTTCTGTAATATGTCTCCATTCTATAAAATGAGACCAAGAAAACTAGAATACAACAATAAATACCATACGAAAATACACTGCAAAGTCGCTGATTTATTAAAAAAAAATGGTCAAAGTTTTTTTTTTCTCATTATGCACTGTGTGCTGCAGGATTTTTTTTAGACTGTGCACACTGACCACATAGACCCATTCTTTCATATGAAGGCCTACCAGCTTTCTCCCACTAGATTTGAGGCCGCTAGAATTTATGAGTACTAGTACGTCAAAAAACCCTACGCGTAAGACGTACTAGTACGACGAAAACCCTCAAAGGGTTAAATGGAGAGTTAGAGGTATTGGGAAGATGGAAGGAATATTTTGAGGAATTGTTAAATGTTGATGAAGATAGGGAAGCTGTGATTTCGTGTATAGGGCAAGGAGGAATAACATCTTGTGGGAGTGAGGAAGAGCCAGTTGTGAGTGTGGGGGAAGTTTGTGAGGCAGTAGGTAAAATAAAAGGGGGTAAAGCAGCCGGGATTGATGGGATAAAGATAGAAATGTTAAAAGCAGGAGGGGATATAGTTTTGGAGTGGTTGGTGCAATTATTTAATAAATGTTTGGAAGAGGGTAAGGTACCTAGGGATTGGCAGAGAGCATGCATAGTTCCTTTGTATAAAGGCAAAGGGGACAAAAGAGAGTGCAAAAATTATAGGGGGATAAGTCTGTTGAGTATACCTGGTAAAGTGTATGGTAGAGTTATTATTGAAAGAATTAAGAGTAAGACAGAGAATAGGATAGCAGATGAACAAGGAGGCTTTAGGAATGGAAGGGGGTGTGTGGACCAGGTGTTTACAGTGAAACATATAATTGAATGCCGGGAGAATACCGGTGAATAAAAAAAAAAAAAAAAAAAAATTGAACAGTATTTAGATAAGGCTAAAGAGGTTTTTGTAGCATTTATGGATTTGGAAAAGGCGTATGACAGGGTGGATAGGGGGGCAATGTGGCAGATGTTGCAGGTGTATGATGTAGGAGGTAGGTTACTGAAAGCAGTGAAGAGTTTTTATGAGGATAGTGAGGCTCAAGTTAGAGTATGTAGGAAAGAGGGAGATTATTTCCCAGTAAAAGTAGGCCTTAGACAAGGATGTGTGATGTCACCATGGTTGTTTAATATATTTATGGGTGGGGTTGTAAGAGAAGTAAATGCGAGGGTCTTGGCAAGAGGCGTGGAGTTAAAAGATAAAGAATCACACATAAAGTGGGAGTTGTCACAGTTGCTCTTTGCTGATGACACTGTGCTCTTGGGAGATTCTGAAGAGAAGTTGCAGAGGTTGGTGGATGAATTTGGTAGGGTACGCAAAAGAAGAAAATTAAAAGTGAATACAGGAAAGAGTAAGGTTATGAGGATAACAAAAAGATTAGGTGATGAAAGATTTGATATCAGATTGGAGGGAGAGAGTATGGAGGAGGTGAATGTATTCAGATATTTGGGAGTGGACGTGTCAGCGGATGGGTCTGTGAAAGATGAGGTGAGGTGAATCATAGAATTGATGAGGGGAAAAGGGTGAGCGGTGCACTTAGGAGTCTGTGGAGACAAAGAACTTTGTCCTTGGAGGCAAAGAGGGGAATGTATGAGAGTATAGTTTTACCAATGCTCTTATATGGGTGTGAAGCATGGGTGATGAATGTTGCAGTGAGGAGAAGGCTGGAAGCAGTGGAGATGTCGTGTCAGAGGGCAATGTGTGGTGTGAATATAATGCAGAGTATTCGTAGTTTGGAAGTTAGGAGGAGGTGCGGGATTACCAAAACTGTTGTCCAGAGGGCTGAGGAAGGGTTGTTGAGGTGGTTCGGATATGTATAGAGAATGGAGTGAAACAGAATGACTTCAAGAGTGTATCAGTCTGTAGTGGAAGGAAGGCGGGGTAGGGGTTGGCCTAGGAAATGCTGGAGGGAGCGGGTAAAGGAGGTTTTGTGTGCGAGGGGCTTGGACTTCCAACAGGCATGCATGAGTGTGTTTGATAGGAGTGAATGGAGACAAATGATTTTTAATACTTGGTGTGTTGTTGGAGTGTGAGCAAAGTAACATTTATGAAGGGATTCAGGGAAACCGGCAGGCGGACTTGAGTCCTGGAGATGAGAAGTACAGTGCCTGCACTCTGAAGGAGGGGTGTTAATGTTGCAGTTTAAAAACTGTAGTGTAAAGCACCCTTCTGGCAAGACAGTGATGGAGTGAATGATGGTGAAAGTTTTTCTTTTTCGGGCCACCCTGCCTTGGTGGGAATCGGCCAGTGTGTTAATAAAAAAAAAGAACAAGAACTAGAAAGAAAATAGAAGAAAACCCAGAGGGGTGTGTGTATATATATGCTTGTACGTACATGTATGTGTAGTGTGACCTAAGTGTAAAAGTAGCAAGACATACCTGACATCTTGCATGTTTATGAGACAGACAAAAAACACCAGCAATCCTGCCATCATGTAAAACAATTACAGGCTTTCATTTTACACTCACTTGGCAGGATGGTAGTACCTCCTTGGGCGGTTGCTGTCTACCAACCTACTACCTAGGACTCAACAGACTTATCCCCCCATAATTTTTGCACTCTCTTTTGTCCCCTTTGCCTTTATACAAAGGAATTATGCATGCTCTCTGCCTTTCCCTAGGTACCTTACCCTCTTCCATACATTTATTAAATATTAGCACCAACCACTCCAAAACTATATCCCCACCTGCTTTTAACATTTCTGTCTTCATCCCATCAATCCCGGCTGCCTTACCCCCTTTCATTTTGCCTACTGCCTCACGAACTTCCCCCACACTCACAACTGGCTCTTCCTCACTCCTACAAGATGTTATTCCTCCTTGCCCTATACACGAAATCACAGCTTCCCTATCTTCAACAACATTTAACAATTCCTCAAATATTCCCTCCATCTTCCCAATACTCTAACTCTCCATTTTAATAACTCGCCTCTCCTATTTTTAACTGACAAATCCATTTGTTCTCTAGGTTTCCTTAACTTGTTAATCTCACTCCAAACCTTTTTCTTATTTCCAACAAAATTTGTTGATAACATCTCACCCACTCTCTCATTTGGTCTCTTTTTACATTGCTTCACCACTCTCTTAACCTCTCTCTTTTTCTCCATATACTCTTTCCTCCTTGCATCACTTCTACTTTGTGAAAACTTCTCCTATGCTAACTTTTTCTCCCTTACTACTCTCTTTACATCATCATTCCACCAATCGCTTCTCTTCCCTCCCACACCCACTTTCCTGTAACTTGAGCTGAACACGACATTTTTAAACCTACCCCATACCTCTTCGACCCCATTGCCTATGCTCTCATTAGCCCATCTATCCTCCAATAGTTGTTTATATCTTACTGTAACTGCCTCCTCTTTTAGTTTATAAACCTTCACCTCTCTCTTCCCTAATTCTTCTATTCTCCTTGTATCCCATCTACCTTTTACTCTCAGTGTAGCTACAACTAAAAAGTGATCTGATATATCTGTGGCCCCTCTATAAACATGTACATCCTGAAGTCTACTCAACAGTCTTTTATCTACCACTACATAATCCAACAAACTACTGTCATTTTGCCCTACATCATATCTCGTATACTTATTTATCCTCTTTTTCTTAAAATATGTATTACAGGTCCTCCATCACAAATCCAGCATCATTGGGACCTGTAGTGTGCCGGATTACTGAGTTTGCCGGATTACAGAGTGGTTAGGTTAGAATACACTTAATAAAATTAACCAACTTGACTTACACAAAGCTCATTGAACATTGGCAGTTTGCAAAAATCGAACATTTCCTCTACTTTGAGCTCAATTTCAAGGTACTTTTCGTCATGAAAGCAATCAAAATTATATCTATTTCTGTAATATATCTTCCATTCTATCAAATGAGTCCAAAAAAATGAGAATACAACCATAAAAACCATACGAAAATATACTGCAAAGAGGCGGCTAATGGCTGAGAAGTGAACTCCCTTATTTATCGTCCATCTTTTTTATTTTTGTTGTACGTTAAGAAGCATCTTTCCATCATATATTGCCCAAGTTTCAATGAGATAGCCCAACAAACAACCGAGAAAAAAAAATATTTACCAAAAATCATATATGGCAAGCCCAAACCAGGTACTGGAAATAAGTCACTTTGACTTTTTTGGGTTATCCCAGGTTCTCTATACATACACTGCTATGTATGATAATCTATGTAACTGTATTTGTGTATACCTGAATAAACTTATTTACTTCTTGTCTGTCAACTGAGTACAAGAAACCCCCCATTCACTTATTTCAACTACCCAATAAAGCGGTCAGAAATTGGCAGTTTGGCCGATTTCACACAAATTTCAACAGATGCCAATTTCAAAATAGGGTCCAGAATAAACAATGCAGACATTCCTGGCACTAAAATAACATTTTCTCTGTTCATTAGTCATGGCTACAGGCCCCTCTTATATTACTCTTGCTTACCATTTGGAATTTTTATTCACAAAAAAATAGAAGATTTACTGTTATGCAGACTACTGCATTATTGTAATAATTGTAATAATAGTGTCAACCCAGACTACGTATTGGAATTTGGACTGTCAGGCGGACAGGTATTGGACGGTGACGTCATTTGTTTACTCTTGAGCTTCGCTAAAGAATAGAACATTTCTGCTACTGTGAGCACAATTTCAAGGTACTTTTCGTCATGAAAGCAATCAAAATCATATCTATTTCTGTAATATATCTTTCATTCTATCAAATGAGACCAAAAAAATGAGAATATAACCATAAAAGACATACAAAAATATACCGCTAAGCTGCCGCTAATGGCTAAGAAGTGAACTCCGCTATTTATGGTCTGATTTCTTTAATTTTTGGTGTATGTTAAGAAGTATCTTTCCATCATACATTGTCCAAGTTTCAATAAGATAACCCAACAAACAACTGAGAAAATAATAATAATAATAGTAAGATAATAATAATACACAAGAACATAAGAATGAAGGAACACTGCAACAGGCCTACTGACCCATGCAGAGCAGGTCCATATCCCCTCCCATATTAGACCAATGATCATTACCCCCCGGATTAGCCCAATGACCCACCCAGACTGGTCATCTCCACTCAAGGAAAGAGCACGGCACCAGACCCAGCAGCACAAACTAGTCAGGTCCAACTCACACCCATCCACACCCACTCATGTATTTATCTAACCTATTTTTAAAACTACAAAATGTTTTAGCCTGAATAACTGTACTCGGGAGTTTGTTCCACTCATCCACAACTCTATTACCAAACCAGTGCTTTCCTATATCCTTCCTGAATCTGAATTTTTTCCAACTTGAAACCATTGCTGCGAGTCCTGTCTTGGCTGGAAATTTTCAGCACGCTATTTACATCCCCTTTATTTATTCCTGTTTTCCATTTATACACCTCGATCATATCCTCCCTAATTCTATGCCTTTCGAGAGAGTGCAGATTTAGGGCCCTCAGTCTATCCTCATAGGGAAGATTTCTGATACATGGGATCATCTTTGTCATCCTCCTCTGTACGTTTTCCAGAGCATTTATATCCATTCTGTAATACGGTGACCAGAACTGAGTAGCATAGTCTAAATGAGGCCTAACCAAGGATATATAGAGTTGAAGAAAAACCTGAGGACTTCTATTATTTATACTTCTAGATATGAAGCCAAGAATTCTGTTAGCTTTACTGCGAACACTAATGCACTGTTGTCTTGGTTTTAGATTACTGCTTACCAGAACTCCTAAATCCTTTTCGCAATCAGTAGTATTAAGATCTACATTATTTAGTTCATATGTGGCATGGTTATTTAACTGTCCAACATTTAGAACTTTGCATTTGTCAATATTAAACTGCATCTGCCACTTCTCTGACCATTGCATCAGTCTATTCAAATCATCCTGGAGTGCTTTAGTGTCCTCATTAGAATGAATTGGACGGCCTATTTTGGTGTCATCAGCAAATTTGCTTATGTCGCTATTTGTTCCCTCATCTATGTCGTTTATGTAAATTGCGAACAACAACGGGCCCAACACTGACCCCTGAGGAACACTGCTTGTGACGTGCCCCCATATCTTTATTTACTACACGTACATGTACAAGGTATACAGGCCTAGCTGACATCATTGACATACTACTGTATAGAAAGCCTCTTGTTATGCTGAGTATTTCAAGAAAATTAAGTCAGTGTCCCAGGATAACACCCACACCAGTCGACTAACACCCAGGTACCCATTTACTGATGGGTAAACATAGACAACAGGTGTAAAGAAAGATGCCTAATGTTTCTACCCTGGCTGGGAATCGAATAGTTATTTATTATATTATTATTTTTTTTTTTTATTATCACACCGGCCGATTCCCACCAAGGCAGGGTGGCCCGAAAAAGAAAAACTTTCACCATCATTCACTCCATCACTGTCTTGCCAGAAGGGTGCTTTACACTACAGTTTTTAAACTGCAACATTAACACCCCTCCTTCAGAGTGCAGGCACTGTACTTCCCATCTCCAGGACTCAAGTCCGGCCTGCCGGTTTCCCTGAATCCCTTCATAAATGTTACTTTGCTCACACTCCAACAGCACGTCAAGTATTAAAAACCATTTGTCTCCATTCACTCCTATCAAACACGCTCAAGCATGCCTGCTGGAAGTCCAAGCCCCTCGCACACAAAACCTCCTTTACCCCCTCCCTCCAACCCTTCCTAGGCCGACCCCTACCCCGCCTTCCTTCACTACAGACTGATACACTCTTGAAGTCATTCTGTTTCGCTCCATTCTCTCTACATGTCCGAACCACCTCAACAACCCTTCCTCAGCCCTCTGGACAACAGTTTTGGTAATCCCGCACCTCCTCCTAACTTCCAAACTACGAATTCTCTGCATTATATTCACACCACACATTGCCTCAGACATGACATCTCCACTGCCTCCAGCCTTCTCCTCGCTGCAACATTCATCACCCACGCTTCACACCCATATAAGAGCGTTGGTAAAACTATACTCTCATACATTCCCCTCTTTGCCTCCAAGGACAAAGTTCTTTGTCTCCACAGACTCCTAAGTGCACCACTCACTCTTTTTCCCTCATCAATTCTATGATTCACCTCATCTTTCATAGACCCATCCGCTGACACGTCCACTCCCAAATATCTGAATACGTTCACCTCCTCCATACTCTCTCCCTCCAATCTGATATTCAATCTTTCATCACCTAATCTTTTTGTTATCCTCATAACCTTACTCTTTCCTGTATTCACCTTTAATTTTCTTCTTTTGCACACCCTACCAAATTCATCCACCAATCTCTGCAACTTCTCTTCAGAATCGAATAGTATTTACCAAAAATCATATATGGCTAACCCAAGCCAGGTACTGAAAATAAGCCACATTGACTTTTTTGGGGTTATCCTAGGTTCTCTACACACATGCTGCTATGTGTGATAATCTATATAGAGAAAATAACTTTTGTTTCATGTTTATGGTGCAGTATGAGTGTATATCACAGTTAGCCTATGCTATACTCTGTTTTCTCTATTATAAACCCCCAAGACAGGGATAGGAGAAAGGTATTTGTATACCATATCCTCTTCATACCTCCGTCGAACTGCTCGGTGTTATGCCAAATATTATTCATTCTGGAGTATTCAACATGTTTTATGTTATTTATATTGTTTTTTATGTCATATTAGATCAATTTTGATAGGCAAATAAGCTATAGTGTTGATATTAGCGTAATAATAAAGCATATTCTCCTGCTTCATGAGACTGAGTTCATGACAGCTGACAGTGGCTTCAAAGCCACCTTATCTTTAATGGATAATGTACTGTGTAGGTGCTTTACATAATGAGAAGCATTTCTTTTATTCATTGGAACCATGGCTAGGGCTAAAAGTAAGCAGGTTAAAACAATAAATGGAGAAAAAGAAATTGGAATGACTTGTGCAGCAAGTAGTGCCACCAAATAGTACCAGCAGGTTGGTGTGGCGAACCTGGAAATTTGAAATTATGCTAGTCAAAATTAGTGCCGAATAACTGATTGCTGGATTTGTGATGGCGGACCTGTACCTATAACTAAACCCCTTTCTATACAAAGTTCAAACAAAGGACTCCCATTATCATTTACATCTGGCACCCCAAACTTACCTACCACACCCTCTCTAAAAGTTTCTCCTCCTTTAGCATTCAGGTCCCCTACCACAATTGCTCTCTCACTTGGTTCAAAGGCTCCTATACATTCACTTAACATCTCCAAAAATCTCTCTCTCTCCTCTACATTTCTCTCTTCTCCAGGTGCATACACGCTTATTATGACCCACTTTTCGCATCCAACCTTTACTTTAATCCACATAATCCTTGAATTTACATATTCATGTTCTCTTGTCTCCTTCCATAACTTTTTTTTTTTTTTTCAACAAGTCGGCCATCTCCCACCGAGGCAGGGTGACCCAAAAAAGAAAGAAAATCCCCTAAAAGAAAATACTTTCATCATCATTCAACACTTTCACCACACTCACACATTATCACTGTTTTTGCAGAGGTGCTCAGAATACAACAGTTTAGAAGCATACACATATAAAGATACACAACATACCCCTCCAAACTGCCAATATCCCAAACCCCTCCTTTAAAGTGCAGGCATTGTACTTCCCATTTCCAGGACTCAAGTCCGACTATATGAAAATAACCGGTTTCCCTGAATCCCTTCACTAAATATTACCCTGCTCACACTCCAACAGATCGTCAGGTCCCAAGTACCATTCGTCTCCATTCACTCCTATCTAACACGCTCACGCACGCTTGCTGGAAGTCCAAGCCCCTTGCCCACAAAACCTCCTTTACCCCCTCTCTCCAACCCTTTCGAGGACGACCCCTACCCCGCCTTCCTTCCCCTATAGATTTATATGCTTTCCATGTCATTCTACTTTGATCCATTCTCTCTAAATGACCAAACCACCTCAACAACCCCTCTTCTGCCCTCTGACTAATACGTTTATTAACTCCACACCTTTTCCTAATTTCCACACACTGAATTTTCTGCATAATATTTACACCACACATTGCCCTTAAACAGGACATCTCCACTGCCTCCAACCGTCTCCTCGCTGCTGTATTTACCACCCAAGCTTCACACCCATATAAGAGTGTTGGTACTACTATACTTTCATACATTCCCTTCTTTGCCTCCATAGATAACTTTTTTTGACTCCACATATACCTCAACGCACCACTCACTTTTTTTCTCTCATCAATTCTATGATTAACCTCATCCTTCATAAATCCATTCGCCGACACGTCAACTCCCAAGTATCTGAAAACATTCACTTCTTCCATACTCCTCCTCCCCAATTTGATATCCAATTTTTCTTTATCTAAATCATTTGATACCCTCATCACTTTACTCTTTTCTATGTTCACTTTCAACTTTCTACCTTTACACACATTCCCAAACTCATCCACTTACCTTTGCAATTTTTCTTTAGAATCTCCCATAAGCACAGTAAAATCAGCAAAAAGTAACTGTGTCAATTCCCATTTTGAATTTGATTCCCCAAAATTTAATCCCACCCCTCTCCCGAACACCCTAGCATTTACTTCCTTTACAACCCATCTATGAATATATTAAACAACCATGGTGACATTACACATCCCTGTCTAAGACCTACTTTTACCGGGAAGTTGTCTCCCTCTCTTCTACACACCCTAACCTGAGCCTCACTATCCTCATAAAAACTCTTTACAGCATTTAATAACTTACCACCTATTCCATATACAGTGGGACCCCCGTTAACGATATTTTTTCACTCCAGAAGTATGTTCAGGTGCCAGTACTGACCGAATTTGTTCCCATAAGGAATATTGTGAAGTAGATTAGTCCATTTCAGACCCCCAAACATACACGTACAAACGCACTTACATAAATACACTTACATAATTGGTCTCATTCGGAGGTGATCGTTATGTGGGGGTCCACTGTACTTGCAACATCTGCCACATTGCTCCTCTATCCACTCTATCATATGCCTTTTCTAAATCCATAAATGCAATAAAAACTTCCCTACCTTTATCTAAATACTGTTCACATATATGCTTCAATGTAAACACTTGATCTACACATCCCCTACCCACTCTGAAACCTCCTTGCTCATCCGCGATCCTACATTCTGTCTTACCTCTAATTCTTTCAATTATAACCCTACCGTACACTTTTCCTGGTATACTCAGTAAACTTATTCCTCTTTAATTTTTACAGTCTCTTTTGTCCCCTTTCCCTTTATATAAAGGGACTATACATGCTCTCCGCCAATCCCTAGGTACCTTCCCCTCTTTCATGCATTTATTAAACAAAAGTACCAACCACTCCAACACTATATCCCCCCCTGCTTTTAACATTTCTGTCATGTCCCATCAGTTCCAGCTGCTTTAACCCCCCTTTCATTCTACGTAATGCCTCCGTACCTCCCCCACACTTACATTCTGCTCTTCTTCACTCCTAAAGATGGTATACCTCCCTGACCAGTGCATGAAATTACTACCTCTCTTTCTTCCTTAACATTTAAAAGTTCCTCAAAATATTCTCGCCATCTACCTAATACCTCCATCTCCCCATCTACTAACTCCCCTACTCTGTTTTTAACTGACAAATCCATACTTTCCCTAGGTTTCTTAACTTGTTTAACTCACTCCAAAAATTTTTCTTACTTTCATTAAAATTTCTTGACAGTGCCTCTCCCACTCTATCATCTGCTCTCCTTTTGCACTCTCTCACCACTCTCCTTTACGTTTCTTTTACTCTCCATATACTCTGCTCTTCTTATAACACTTTTGCTTTGTAAAAAACCTTTCATAAGCTACCTTTTTCTCTTTTATCACACCCTTTACTTCATCATTCCACCAATCACTCCTCTTTCCTCCTGCCCCCACCCTCCTATAACCACAAACTTCTGCCCCACATTCTAATACTGCATTTTTAAAACTATTCCAACCCTCTTCAACCCCCCCACTACTCATCTTTGCACTAGCCCACCTTTCTGCCAATAGTCGCTTATATCTCGCCCGAACTTCCTCCTCCCTTAGTTTATACACTTTCACCTCCCTCTTACTTCTTGTTGCCACCTTCCTCTTTTCCCATCTACCTCTTACTCTAACTGTAGCTACAACTAAATAATGATCCGATATATCAGTTGCTCTCTATAAACATGTACATCCTGGAGCGTACCCATCAACCTTTTATCCACCAATACATAATCTAATAAACTACTTTCATTACGTGCTACATCATACCTTGTATATTTATTTATCCTCTTTTTCATAAAATATGTATTACTTATTACCAAATCTCTTTCTACACATAGCTCAATTAAAGGGTCCCCATTTACATTTACCCCTGGCACCCCAAATTTACCTACTACTCCCTCTATAACATTTTTACCCACTTTAGCATTGAAATCCCCAACCACCATTACTCTTACACTTGATTCAAAACTCCCCACGCATTCACTCAACATTTCCCAAAATGTCTCTCTCTCTCCTCTACACTTCTCTCTTCTCCAGGTGCATACACACTTATTATAACCCACTTTTCACATCCAATCTTTATTTTACTCCACATAATCCTTGAATTAATACAGTGGACCCTCGACTAACGCTATTAATCCGTTCCTGAGAGCTCATCGTTAGTCAAAATAATCGTTAGTCAAGTTAATTTTCCCCATAAGAAATAATGGAAATCAAATTAATCCGTGCAAGACACCCAAAAGTATTGAAAAAAAAAATTTAACACATGAAATATTAATTTTAATACACACAAACTGAAGAAGACATGCACAGTTACATGACACTTACCTTTATTGAAGATCTGGTGATGATTGATGGGATGGGAAGAGGGGAGTGTGTTGATGGTCTTAGTGTTTAGAAGGGGAATCCCCTTCCATTAGGACTTGAGGTGGCAAGTCCTTTTTCGGGGTTACTTCCCTTCTTCTTTTAATACCACTAGAACCAGCTTGAGAGTCACTGGACCTCTGTCGCACAACATATCTGCCCATAGAGGCCTGTACCTCCCGTTCCTTTATGACATTCCTAAAGTGTTTCACAACATTGTCAGTGTCACCATTAAACACTTGTTCAGGTTTCAGTCCTTCACTGTCTATGTACTCCTTGAATTCCTGCACATATTTTTCAGCTGCTTTTTGGTCCAAACTGGCAGCCTCACTATGCCTTATCACACTATGTATGCCACTACGATTCTTAAATCTCTCAAACCAACCTTTGCTGGCCTTAAATTCACTCACATCACCACTAGTTGCTGGCATTTTTCTAATTAAATCGTCATGCAACTTCCTAGCCTTTTCACATATGATCGCTTGAGAGATGCTATCTCCTGCTATCTGTTTTTCGTTTATCCATACCAATAACAGTCTCTCAACATCTTCTGTCACTTGCGATCTCAGTTTCAAAAACATAGTTGCACCTTTGGCAAGAACAGCTTCCTTGATTGCCGTTTTCTTGGCCACAATAGTAGCGATGGTTGATTGGGGTTTTGTGTACAGCCTGGCCAGCTTGGAGACATGCACTCCACTTTCATACTTAGCAATGATCTCTTTCTTCATATCCATAGTAATTCTCACCCTTTTTGCTGTAGGGTTGGCACTAGAAGCTTTCTTGGGGCCCATGGTAACTTATTTTGCAGGTGCAATCACTAAAAAGGCTGTGATAATATGAAATGTTCCGATAGTATGCTGGAAGCGACCGCGGTGGCTGGCTGGCTTGTAAACACTGGCCAGAAGTGGACGCGTCTCAGATGGAACGAATAGTGTTGGTCGAGTTTTTTAGCGCTAATCGAGGCAAAATTTTTGCGATAAAATGTATCGCTAGTCAGATTTATCGTTAATCGATGCCATCGCTGGTCAAGGGTCCACTGTACATTTATAGTCCCTCTTTTCCTGCCATAGCTTATCCTTCAACATTATTGCTACTCCTTCTTTAGCTCTAACTCTATTTGAAACCCCTGACCTAATCCCATTTATTCCTCTCCACTGAAACTCTCCCACCCTCTTCAGCTTTGTTTCACTTAAAGCCAGGACATCCAGTTTCTTCTCATTCATAACATCCACAATCATCTCTTTCTTATCATTTGCACAACATCCACGCACATTCAGACTTCCCACTTTGACAATTTTCTTCTTCTTATTCTTTTTAGTAATCTTTACAGGAAAAGGGGTTACTAGCCCATTGTTCCCGGCATTTTAGTTGACTTTTACAATACGCATGGCTTACGGAGGAAAGATTCTTATTCCACTTCCCCATGGATATAAAAGGAAAAGTAATAAGACCATGAACTATTCAGATAAAATCAAAGAAAACTCAGATGAGTGTGTATAAATTACGTATTGTTATTATTGTTATTATAATATATATGATTTGTAATTTTTATTCACTCAAAAATATAAGATTTACTGTTATGCCTTTTTTATTATTATTATTATTAACATGCTGGCCGATTCCCACCAAGGCAGGGTGGCCCAAAAAAGAAAAACTTTCACCATCATTCACTCCATCACTGTCTTGCCAGAAGGATGCTTTACACTACAGTTTTTAAACTGCAACATTAACACTCCTCCTTCAGAGTGCAGGCACTGTTCTTCCCATCTCCAGGACTAAAGTCCGGCCTGCCGGTTTCCCTGAATCCCTTCATAAATGTACTTTGCTCACACTCCAACAGCACGTCAAGTATTAAAAACCATTTGTCTCCATTCACTCCTATCAAACATGGTCTCGCATGCCTGCTAGAAGTCCAAGCCCCTCGCTCACAAAACCTCCTTTACCCCCTCCCTCCAACCTTTCCTAGGCCGACCCATACCCCGCCTTCCTTCCAATTTAGACTGATACACTCTTGAAATCATTCTGTTGCGCTCCATTCTCTCTACATGTCCGAACCACCTCAACACCCATTCCTCAGCCCTCTGGACAACAGTTTTTGGTAATCCCGCACCTCCTCCTAACTTCCAAACTACGAATACTCTGCATTATATTCACACCACACATTGCTCTCAGACATGACATCTCCACTGCCTCCAGCCTTCTCCTCGCTGCAACATTCATCACCCATGCTTCACACCCATATAAGAACATTGGTAAAACTATACTCTCATACATTCCCCTCTTTGCCTCCAGGGACAAAGTTCTTTGTCTCCACAGACTCCTATGTGCACCGCTCACCCTTTTCCCCTCATCATTTTTATGATTCACCTCATCTTTCATAGACCCATCTGCTGACAATAATTGTATAAATAATGTCAGCCCATTCACGACTGCATATTTACTCTTTAACATAGCCAAAAGAATCGAACATTTCTCCTACATTGAGCTCAATTTCAAGGTACTTTTCGTCGTGAAAGCAATCAAAATCATATCTATTTCTGTAATATATCTTCCATTCTATCAAATGAGACCAAAAAAACAAAAATACAACCATAAAAACCATACAATAATACCGCTAAAGGGTGGCTAATTGCTGAGAAGTGAACTCCATTATTTATGCTTAGATTTCTTTCATTTTTGGTGTACGTTAAGAAGCATCTTTCCATCATACATTGCCCAAGTTTCAATAAGATAGTCCAACAAACAAATGAGATGCAATTCCCTAGATCAAGAGCAAGAGCCCCTCACCAGCGTCAAGTAACCTGCCTTGAGGTCTGCTCACTTATGGAAATTTTGATCACGTATGGAAGCAAAAAATCGACCCATCGACTGCCTGTATTTGGAAAAACTCGAACGTGGATGCGCTCGCAAATAGAGATTCCACTGTATATTTTTAAATGTTTGTACAGTAATGTACTGTATACTGTAATATACAGAATAGAGAAAATCAGCTCTAATATGCATTATTTAGGTATGCATACTGGCAGAGAGCCCATCATAAGTCTGAGTCATCGGTAAACGAGTACGTCACTAAGTGAGGAGAGGCTGTACTCAACTAACTGTGGAAGTCTTAACTTTAGTATAATACATGTATATTACATCAGAGAATTTTAACTTAATGTGGAAAAAAATTGGTCAGATGTTTGAGGTTAATTCTGAATACACAGATCTTAAATTTGCAAATGTTTTGCATAAATGCATTTTAACTTTTTCAGGGTCCAGAGGCCAAATTTCAAAGTGTGCACCAGTGTCTAAGAATTTTCAAAGAATAATTTTCTTATTTTTTCTTATGAAATGGTAGAGAATCTTTTTCTGAAGGTAATAAAACAAAAAGTATGAAATTTGATGGAAAATTGACGAAATTAGGCTCTTGCGAATTTTGATGTGTCAGCGATATTTACGTATCGGCAATTTTGCTGACTTTGACTCCCATTTTAGGCCAATTACAGTACTCCACTCAACCAAATTCTTAGCTATTTCACAAGTATTACTTCTATTCTATCGACTGAGCACAAGAAATCTCCAAGTCAACTGTTTCAACTACAAAATAATGTGATCAGAAATTGGTAATTTGGCCAATTTAATGCAAAGTTCAAAATATTCCAGTTTCAAAATAGGGTCCAAAATAAACAATGCAGACATTCCTGGCACTAAACTAACATTTCCTCTGTTCATTAGTTACATTTTCAGGCTTTACAAATGAATTCCATTTTTATTTTTTATTCGCATAACGAATTTTCATTCAAACCAAAAAATAGAAGATTTACTGTTATGCAATACAGTGGACCCCCGCTTAACGATCACCTCCCAATGCGACCAATTATGTAAGTGTATTTATGTAAGTGCGTTTGTACGTGTATGTTTGGGGGTCTGAAATGGACTAATCTACTTCACAATATTTCTTATGGGAACAAATTCTGTCAGTACTGGCACCTGAACATACTTCTGGAGTGAAAAAATATCGTTAACTGGGGGTCCACTGTATTGTAATAATTGTATAAATAATATCACCACACTTGTAAATGTATATTAGTCCCGCCAGCTGGCGTGTGTTAAACGTGTGAGGTCATTTGTTTACTCTTGAACATGAGCCAAAATTTAACATTTCTGCTATTTTGAGCTCAGTTTCAAGCCATTTCCAGTACTAAAACCAATCAAAATCATCTTTCTGTAATATATCTTCCATTCTATCCAACGAGACCAAGAAATTGCAAATACAAGTATAAAAAACATACAAAAAAAACACTGCAAAGTCGCTGTTTTAATCGAAAATTACGGTCTCAGTTTTTTTCTCTCATTATGCACTGCTGCAGGATTTGTTTTATGTGGTGCACACATACCACATAGATGTATTCTCTCATATCTAGGCCCAAATTTACCACTCACAGCTTATCAGAGTGAGCTGAAATCATGGCGTAGATCTACGGTTTGAACCCTCAATGTAAAGCCATAGATCTACGGCATGGACCCTGAAAGGGTTAAAATATGAATGTATAATAAATTTATAGATTTGTTAAAATACAGTGGACCCCCGGTTAACGATATTTTTTCACTCCAGAAGTATGTTCAGGTGCCAGTACTGACTGAATTTGTTCCCATAAGGAATATTGTGAAGTAGATTAGTCCATTTCAGACCCCCAAACATACACGTACAAACGCACTTACATAATTACACTTACATAATTGGTCGCATTCGGAGGTAATCGTTATGCGGGGGTCCACTGTATTGTGTTTTTAGGATAAATTACTTTTTATTGATATTTTCAGCAGCGGATATTCAGACTGCCCAGGATGAGAAATTAGCCATTGACCTGATGATGCTGATTTCGGAAGCCCTGTATTCCTGTATTCGTATAGATGATTCTCAAGATAATCCTGAAACTGCACGTTTGAGAACACAACAAGAGGTATGTATTTAACTTTATCTTGTTAAGATATAAAAGGAAAAATTTGTGTTTAAAGAGGAAAGTTCGTAAAATTACACTTGGTGTCATATACAGTGGACCCCCTCATAACGATCACCTCTGAATGCGACCAATTATGTAAGTGTATTTATGTAAGTGCGTTTCTACGTGTATGTTTGGGGGTCTGAAATGGACTAATCTACTTCACAATATTCCTTATGGGAACAAATTCGGTCAGTACTGGCACCTGAACATACTTCTGGAGTGAAAAAAATATCGTTAACCGGGGGTCCACTGTAAATGCATTTGTGAAATACTGTACATGATTTTATTCTCTTAGTATTATTTAGTAAATAGTGTGCTAAAAATATCTAACATAGACAGGACTCACAGCAATGGTTTTAAACTGGAAAAATTCAGATTCAGGAAGGATATAGGAAAGCACTGGTTTGGTAATAGATTTGTGGATGAGTGGAACAAACTCCCGAGTACCTTCATAGAAGGTAAGACATTGTGTAGTTTTAAAAATAGGCTGGATAAATACATGAGTGGGTGTGAGTTGGACCTGACTAGCTTGTGCTACTAGGTCGGATGCAGTGCTCCTACCTGGGTCTTTAGGTCAAGGTGTTGGCTTAAGCCGGTGGGAGAATTGGACCTGTCTCGCATAGGCCAGTAGGCCTGTTGCAGTGTTCCTTCTTTCTTATGTTCTAGCGTTGCCTTTTATTATATTCACACCTTTGTGTAGTGGTAGTGTGCATTAGAGAAGTTTACGGGTATGGGAGGGTGGGTGCAGGAGAAGACAGGAATGATTAGTGGAATGATAAGGTTAAGAGGATGGTAAGAAAGGAAAATTACCATAGTAGAGATTTTTATAATGTTGGAATGAAATATGGAAGGCAGAGTATATGGAGAGAAAAAGAGAGGTTAAAAGTGTGGAGAGAATAGGTGATTGTCTATCTGCTGAGAATAATAAAGTTTTGGAGAGCCAGATCAACCAGGTTGTGATAGGTATGTGAGACACAGGGCCATTAGCAGCAACAGCCTAGTTGACCAGACAAGCACCAGATGAGCCTGACCCATGGAGAGGCTCGGGGAGTAGCAAAACTCTCTGAACTCATAAATGATGTATCGAAGGAGGATTTAATTAGTAAAGCCTAACTATCAAATTGACTTTACAGTTATAAATAAAAGAGGGAAGATGTTAAATGATGAATTTAAGATGCTAGAAAGATGGAGGAAATAATTCAAGATGCTAGAAAGATGGAGGAAATAATTCAAGATGCTAGAAAGATGGAGGAAATAATTTTAAGTGATAAATGCTGATGGTAAGAGACAGTAATTTCATGGCTGAAGAACAAGTACAGGTAAAGACACTTGTGTATAGTTGAAGACATGAGGAACTGTTGACATGTACAGTGTATGAGTGAACTGTTGACATGTACAGTGTATGAGTGAACTGTTGACATGTACAGTGTATGAGTGAACTGTTGACATGTACAGTGTATGAGTGAACTGTTGACATGTACAGTGTATGAGTGAACTGTTGACATATACAGTGTATGAGTGAACTGTTGACATGTACAGTGTATGAGTGAAACTGTTGACATTGTACAGTGTATGAGTGAACTGTTGACATGTACAGTGTATGAGTGAACTGTTGACATGTACAGTGTATGAGTGAACTGTTGACATATACAGTGTATGAGTGAACTGTTGACATGTACAGTGTATGAGTGAACTGTTGACATGTACAGTGTATGAGTGAACTGTTGACATGTACAGTGTTTGAGTGAGATTAATGTTCCATGGTACAGCTTGGTGTCATGCTGGGTCTCTAGTAATGTTCCATGGTGCAGCTTGGTGTCATGCTGGGTCTCTAGTAATGTTCCATGGTACAGCTTGGTGTCATGCTGGGTCTCTAGTAATGTTCCATGGTACAGCTTGGTGTCATGCTAGGTCTCTAGTAGTGTTCCATGGTGCAGCTTAGTATCATGCTAGGTCTCTAGTAATGTTCCATGGTACAGCTTGGTGTCATGCTAGGTCTCTAGTAGTGTTCCATGGTACAGCTTAGTGTCATGCTGGGTCTCTAGTAATATTCCATTGTGCAGCTTGGTGTCATGCTAGGTTTCTAGTAATGTTCCATGGTACAGCTTGGTGTCATGCTGGGTCTCCAGTAATGTTCCATGGTGCAGCTTGGTGTCATGCTAGGTCTCTAGTAATGTTCCATGGTACAGCTTGGTGTCATGCTGGGTCTCTAGTAATGTTCCATGGTGCAGCTTGTGTTCATGCTAGGTCTCTAGTAATGTTCCATGGTACAGCTTGGTGTCATGCTGGGTCTCTAGTAATGTTCCATGGTGCAGCTTGGTGTCATGCTAGGTCTCTAGTAATGTTCCATGGTACAGCTTGGTGTCATGCTGGGTCTCTAGTAATGTTCCATGGTGCAGCTTGGTGTCATGCTGGGTCTCTAGTAATGTTCCATGGTACAGCTTGGTGTCATGCTGGGTCTCTAGTAATGTTCCATGGTACAGCTTGGTGTAATGCTGGGTCTCTAGCAATGTTCCATGGTGCAGCTTGGTGTCATGCTAGGTCTCTAGTAATGTTCCATGGCACAGCTTTGTGTCATGCTAGGTCCCTAGTAATGTTCCATGGTACAGCTTGGTGTCATGCTAGGTTTCTAGTAATGTTCCATGGTGCAGCTTGGTGTCATGCTGGGTCTCTAGTAATGTTCCATGGTACAGCTTGGTGTCATGCTAGGTCTCTAGTAATGTTCCATGGTACAGCTTGGTGTCATGCTAGGTCTCTAGTAATGTTCCATGGTACAGCTTGGTGTCATGCTAGGTCTCTAGTAATAGTCCATGGTACAGCTTGGTGTCATGCTAGGTCTCCAGTAATGTTCCATGGTGCAGCTTGGTGTCATGCTAGATCTCTCGTAATGTTCCATGGTACAGCTTGGTGTCATGCTAGGTCTCTAGTAATGTTCCATGGTACAGCTTGGTGTCATGCTGGGTCTCTAGTAATGTTCCATGATACAGCTTGGTGTCATGCTAGGTCTCAGTAATGTTCCATGGTGCAGCTTGTTGTCATGCTAGGTCTCTAGTAATGTTCCATGGTACAGCTTGGTGTCATGCTTTGTCTCAGTAATGTTCCATAGTACAGCTTGGTGTCATGCTAGGTCTCTAGTAATGTTCCATGGTACAGCTTGGTGTCATGCTAGGTCTCTAGTAATGTTCCGTGGTACAGCTTGGTGTCATGCTAGGTCTCTAGTAGTGTTCCATGGTACAGCTTGGTGTCATGCTAGGTCTCTAGTAATGTTCCATGGTGCAGCTTGGTGTCATGCTGGGTCTCTAGTAATGTTCCATGGTGCAGCTTGGTGTCATGCTAGGTCTCTAGTAATGTTCCATGGTGCAGCTTGGTGTCATGCTGGATCTCTAGTAGTGTTCCATGGTACAGCTTGGTGTCATGCTAGGTCTCTAGTAGTGTTCCATGGTACAGCTTGGTGTCATGCTAGGTCTCTAGTAGTGTTCCATGGTGCAGCTTGGTGTCATGCTAGGTCTCTAGTAATGTTCCATGGTACAGCTTGGTGTCATGCTGGATCTCTAGTAATGTTCCATGGTACAGCTTGGTGTCATGCTAGGTCTCTAGTAGTGTTCCTATGGTGCAGCTTTGGTGTCATGCTAGGTCTCTAGTAATGTTCCATGGTACAGCTTGGTGTCATGCTAGGTCTCTAATAATGTTCCATGGTACAGCTTGGTGTCATGCTGGGTCTTTAGTAATGTTCGATGGTACAGCTTGGTGTCATGCTAGGTCTCTTGTAGTGTTCCATGGTACAGCTTAGTGTCATGCTGGGTCTCTAGTAATATTCCATGGTGCAGCTTGGTGTCATGCTAGGTTTCTAGTAATGTTCCATGGTACAGCTTGGTGTCATGCTGGGTCTCTAGTAATGTTCCATGTTGCAGCTTGGTGTCATGCTAGGTCTCTAGTAATGTTCCATGGTACAGCTTGGTGTCATGCTGGGTCTCTAGTAATGTTCCATGGTGCAGGTTGGTGTCATGCTGGGTCTCTAGTAATGTTCCAGGGTACAACTTTGTGTCATGCTGGGTAAGTAAGTAAGTAAGTAAGTAAGTTTATTTAGGTATACACAAATACAGTTACATAGAATTATCATACATAGCAGCATATGTGTAGAGAACGGTCTCTAGTAATGTTCCATGGTGCAGCTTGATGTCATGCTGGGTCTCTAGTAATGTTCCATGGTACATCTTGGTGTCATGCTGTGTCTCTAGTAATGTTCCATGGTGCAGCTTGGTGTCATGCTAGGTCTCTAGTAATGTTCCATGGTACAGCTTGGTGTCATGCTGGGTCTCTAGTAATGTTCCATGGTGCAGCTTGGTGTCATGCTGGGTCTCTAGTAATGTTCCATGGTACAGCTTGGTGTCATGCTGGGTCTCTAGTAATGTTCCATGGTGCAGCTTGGTGTCATGCTAGGTCTCTAGTAATGTTCCATGGTGCAGCTTGGTGTCATGCTAGGTCTCTAGTAATGTTCCATGGTACAGCTTGGTGTCATGCTGGGTCTCTAGTAATGTTCCATGGTACAGCTTGGTGTCATGCTGGGTCTCTAGTAATGTTCCATGGTACAGCTTGGTGTCATGCTGGGTCTCTAGCAATGTTCCATGGTGCAGCTTGGTGTCATGATAGGTCTCTAGTAATGTTCCATGGTACAGCTTGGTGTCATGCTAGGTCTCTAGTAATGTTCTGTGGTACAGCCTGGTGTCATGCTAGGTCTCTAGTAATGTTCCATGGTACAGCTTGGTGTCATGCTAGGTCTCTAGTAATGTTCCATGGTACAGCTTGGTGTCATGCTAGGTCTCTAGTAATGTTCCATGGTGCAGCTTGGTGTCATGCTGGGTCTCTAGTAATGTTCCATGGTGCAGCTTGGTGTCATGCTGGGTCTCTAGTAATGTTCTGTGGTGCAGCTTGGTATCATGCTGGGTCTCTAGTAATGTTCCATGGTACAGCTTGGTGTCATGCTGGGTCTCTAGTAATGTTCCATGGTACAGCTTGGTGTCATGTTAGGTCTCAAGTAATGTTCCATGGTACAGCTTGGTGTCATGCTGGGTCTATAGTAATGTTCTGTGGTACAGCTTGGTGTCATGCTAGGTCTCTAGTAATGTTCCATGGTACAGCTTGGTGTCATGCTAGGTCTCTAGTAATGTTCCATGGTGCAGCTCGTGTCATGCTAGGTCTCTAGTAATGTTCCATGGTACAGCTTGGTGTCATGCTAGGTCTCTAGTAATTTTCCATGGTACAGCTTGTGTCAGCTGGGTCCTCTAGTAATGTTCCATGGTACAGCTTGGTGTCATGCTGGGTCTCTAGTAATGTTCCATGGTGCAGCTTGGTGTCATGCTAGGTCTCAAGTAATGTTTCATGGTACAGCTTGGTGTCTTGCTGGGTCTCTAGTAATGTTCCATGGTGCAGCTTGGTGTCATGCTAGGTCTCTAGTAATGTTCCATGGTGCACCTTGGTGTCATGCTGGATCTCTAGTAGTGTTCCATGGTACAGCTTGGTGTCATGCTAGGTCTCTAGTAGTGTTCCATGGTACAGCTTGGTGTCATGCTAGGTCTCTAGTAGTGTTCCATGGTGCAGCTTGGTGTCATGCTATGTCTCTAGTAATGTTCCATGGTACAGCTTGGTGTCATGCTGGGTCTCTAGTAATGTTCCATGGTACAGCTTGGTGTCATGCTAGGTCTCTAGTAGTGTTCCATGGTACAGCTTGGTGTCATGCTAGGTCTCTAGTAATGTTCCATGGTACAGCTTGGTGTCATGCTAGGTCTCTAGTAATGTTCCATGGTACAGCTTGGTGTCATGCTGGGTCTTTAATAATGTTCCATGGTACAGCTTGGTGTCATGCTTGGTCTCTCGTAGTGTTCCATGGTACAGCTTAGTGTCATGCTGGGTCTCTAGTAATATTCCATGGTGCATCTTGGTGTCATGCTAGGTTTCTAGTAATGTTCCATGGTACAGCTTGGTGTCATGCTGGGTCTCTAGTAATGTTCCATGTTGCAGCTTGGTGTCATGCTAGGTCTCTAGTAATGTTCCATGGTACAGCTTCGTGTCATGCTGGGTCTCTAGTAATGTTCCATGGTGCAGGTTGGTGTCATGCTGGGTCTCTAGTAATGTTCCATGGTACAGCTTGGTGTCATGCTGGGTCCTCTAGTAATGTTCACATGGTGCAGCTTGGTGTCATGCTGGGTCTCTAGTAATGTTCCATGGTACAGGTTGGTGTCATGCTGGGTCTCTAGTAATGTTCCATGGTACAGCTTTGTGTCATGCTAGGTCTCTAGTAATGTTCCATGGTACAGCTTGGTGTCATGCTAGGTCTCTAGTAATGTTCCATGGTGCAGCTTGGTGTCATGCTAGGTCTCTAGTAATGTTCCATGGTACAGCTTGGTGTCATGCTGGGTCTCTAGTAATGTTCCATGGTACAGCTTGGTGTCATGCTAGGTCTCTAGTAGTGTTCCATGGTGCAGCTTGGTGTCATGCTAGGTCTCTAGTAATGTTCCATGGTACAGCTTGGTGTCATGCTAGGTCTCTAGTAATGTTCCATGGTACAGCTTGGTGTCATGCTGGGTCTTTAGTAATGTTCCATGGTACAGCTTGGTGTCATGCTAGGTCTCTCGTAGTGTTCCATGGTACAGCTTAGTGGCATGCTGGGTCTCTAGTAATATTCCATGGTGCAGCTTGGTGTCATGCTATGTTTCTAGTAATGTTCCATGGTACAGCTTGGTGTCATGCTGGGTCTCTAGTAATGTTCCATGTTGCAGCTTGGTGTCATTCTTGGTCTCTAGTAATGTTCCATGGTACAGCTTGGTGTCATGCTGGGTCTCTAGTAATGTTCCATGGTGCAGGTTGGTGTCATGCTGGGTCTCTAGTAATGTTCCATGGTACAGCTTGGTGTCATGCTGGGTCTCTAGTAATGTTCCATGGTGCAGCTTGGTGTCATGCTGGGTCTCTAGTAATGTTCCATGGTACAGCTTGGTGTCATGCTGTGTCTCTAGTAATGTTCCATGGTGCAGCTTGGTGTCATGCTAGGTCTCTAGTAATGTTCCATGGTACAGCTTGGTGTCATGCTGGGTCTCTAGTAATGTTCCATGGTGCAGCTTGGTGTCATGCTGGGTCTCTAGTAATGTTCCATGGTACAGCTTGGTGTCATGCTGGGTCTCTAGTAATGTTCCATGGTGGAGCTTGGTGTCATGCTAGGTCTCTAGTAAGTTTCCATGGTGCAGCTTGGTGTCATGCTAGGTCTCTAGTAATGTTCCATGGTACAGCTTGGTGTCATGCTGGGTCTCTAGTAATGTTCCATGGTACAGCTTGGTGTCATGCTGGGTCTCTAGTAATGTTCCATGGTACAGCTTGGTGTCATGCTGGGTCTCCAGCAATGTTCCATGGTGCAGCTTGGTGTCATGACAGGTCTCTAGTAACGTTCCATGGTACAGCTTGGTGTCATGCTAGGTCTCGAGTAATGTTCTGTGGTACAGCCTGGTGTCATGCTAGGTCTCTAGTAATGTTCCATGGTACAGCTTGGTGTCATGCTAGGTCTCTAGTAATGTTCCATGGTACAGCTTGGTGTCATGCTAGGTCTCTAGTAATGTTCCATGGTGCAGCTTGGTGTCATGCTGGGTCTCTAGTAATGTTCCATGGTGCAGCTTGGTGTCATGCTGGGTCTCTAGTAATGTTCTGTGGTGCAGCTTGGTGTCATGCTGGGTCTCTAGTAATGTTCCATGGTACGGCTTGGTGTCATGCTGGGTCTCTAGTAATGTTCCATGGTACAGCTTGGTGTCATGTTAGGTCTCAAGTAATGTTCCATGGTACAGCTTGGTGTCATGCTGGGTCTCTAGCAATGTTCCATGGTGCAGCTTGGTGTCATGCTAAGTCTCTAGTAATGTTCTGTGGTACAGCTTGGTGTCATGCTAGGTCTCTAGTAATGTTCCATGGTACAGCTTGGTGTCATGCTAGGTCTCTAGTAATGTTCCATGGTGCAGCTCGTGTCATGCTAGCTCTCTAGTAATGTTCCATGGTACAGCTTGGTGTCATGCTAGGTCTCTAGTAATTTTCCATGGTACAGCTTGGTGTCATGCTGGGTCTCTAGTAATGTTCCATGGTACAGCTTGGTGTCATGCTGGGTCTCTAGTAATGTTCCATTGTGCAGCTTGGTGTCATGCTAGGTCTCAAGTAATGTTTCATGGTACAGCTTGGTGTCATTCTGGGTCTCTAGTAATGTTCCATGGTGCAGCTTGGTGTCATGCTAGGTCTCTAGTAATGTTCCATGGTGCAGCTTGGTGTCATGCTGGATCTCTAGTAGTGTTCCATGGTAGAGCTTGGTGTCATGCTAGGTCTCTAGTACTGTTCCATGGTACAGCTTGGTGTCATGCTAGGTCTCTAGTAGTGTTCCATGGTGCAGCTTGGTGTCATGCTAGGTCTCTAGTAATGTTCCATGGTACAGCTTGGTGTCATGCTGGGTCTCTAGTAATGTTCCATGGTACAGCTTGTGTCATGCTAGGTCTCTTAGTAGTGTTCCATGGTGCAGCTTGTGTCATGCTAGGTCTCTAGTAATGTTCCATGTACAGCTTGGTGTCATGCTAGGTCTCTAGTAATGTTCCATGGTACAGCTTGGTGTCATGCTGGGTCTTTAGTAATGTTCCATGGTACAGCTTGGTGTCATGCTAGGTCTCTCGTAGTGTTCCATGGTACTGCTTAGTGTCATGCTGGGTCTCTAGTAATATTCCATGGTGCAGCTTGGTGTCATGCTAGGTTTCTAGTAATGTTCCATGGTACAGCTTGGTGTCATGCTGGGTCTCTAGTAATGTTCCATGTTGCAGCTTGGTGTCATGCTAGGTCTCTAGTTATGTTCCATGGTACAGCTTGGTGTCATGCTGGGTCTCTAGTAATGTTCCATGGTGCAGGTTGGTGTCATGCTGGGTCTCTAGTAATGTTCCATGGTACAGCTTGGTGTCATGCTGGTCTCTAGTAATGTTCCATGGTGCAGCTTGGTGTCATGCTGGGTCTCTAGTAATGTTCCATGGTTACAGCTTGGTGTCATGCTGGGTCTCTAGTAATGTTCCATGGTGCAGCTTGGTGTCATGCTAGGTCTCTAGTAATGTTCCATGGTACAGCTTGGTGTCATGCTGGGTCTCTAGTAATGTTCCATGGTGCAGCTTGGTGTCATGCTGGGTCTCTAGTAATGTTCCATGGTACAGCTTGGTGTCATGCTGGGTCTCTAGTAATGTTCCATGGTACAGCTTGGTGTCATGCTGGGTCTCTAGCAATGTTCCACGGTGCAGCTTGGTGTCATGCTAGGTCTCTAGTAATGTTCCATGGTACAGCTTGGTGTCATGCTAGGTCTCTAGTAATGTACTGTGGTACAGCTTGGTGTCATGCTAGGTCTCTAGTAATGTTCCATGGTACAGCTTGGTGTCATGCGAGGTCTCTAGTAATGTTCCATGGTACAGCTTGGTGTCATGCTAGGTCTCTAGTAATGTTCCATGGTGCAGCTTGGTGTCATGCTGGGTCTCTAGTAATGTTCCATGGTGCAGCTTGGTGTCATGCTGGGTCTCTAGTAATGTTCTGTGGTGCAGCTTGGTGTCATGCTGGGTTTCTAGTAATGTTCCATCGTACAGCTTGGTGTCATGCTGGGTCTCTAGTAATGTTCCATGGTACAGCTTGGTGTCATGTTAGGTCTCAAGTAATGTTCCATGGTACAGCTTGGTGTCATGCTAGGTCTCTAGTAATGTTCCATGGTACAGCTTGGTGTCATGCTAGGTCTCTAGCAATGTTCCATGGTACAGCTTGGTGTCATGCTAGGTCTCTAGTAATGTTCCGTGGTACAGCTTGGTGTCATGCTAGGTCTCTAGTAATGTTCCATGGTACAGCTTGGTGTCATGCTAGGTCTCTAGTAATGTTCCATGGTGCAGCTCGTGTCATGCTTGGTCTCTAGTAATGTTCCATGGTACAGCTTGGTGTCATGCTAGGTCTCTAGTAATTTTCCATGGTACAGCTTGGTGTCATGCTGGGTCTCTAGTAATGTTCCATGGTACAGCTTGGTGTCATGCTGGGTCTCTAGTAATGTTCCATGGTGCAGCTTGGTGTCATGCTAGGTCTCGAGTAATATTTCATGGTACAGCTTGGTGTCATGCTGGGTCTCTAGTAATATTCCGTGGTACAGCTTGGTGCCATGCTAGGTCTCGAGTAATGTTCCATGGTACAGCTTGGTGTCATGCTAGGTCTCTAGTAATGTTCCATTGTGCAGCTTGGTGTCATGCTAGGTCTCTAGTAATGTTCCATGGTGCAGCTTGGTGTCATGCTAGGTCTCTAGTAATGTTCCATGGTGCAGCTTGGTGTCATGCCAGTCAGATCTTACTCTCACTCAGTGAAGGTAGCAGGTCATACATTGTTGGCTGGTGTCAAGTTGGGTAGTAATTGCTTTGCTAAGACTGCAAATGCTAGAACTACTGAATGTTTGTGGAGGATTGTGCTAGTGACTGCTATCATGACAGGCTTCCAACACTTATGATGGGATAGGTGATTATTACTTCATGCATTGGGCAGGGAGGAATGACGTCTTATAGGAGTAAAGAAGAGACAGATGGGAGTGTCAAAAAGTGCAAGAGACAGTGGTAAATTGAAAAGGCTAAAGTAGCAGGGATAGATGGGCTTAAGACTGAAATGTTCAAAGCCGTTGGGAATACAATTTTTGAGTGGCTTCTGTAATTGTTCAATATATGTATGAAAGAAGAGAATGCACCTAAGAAGTGGCAGAGAGCATGCATAATTCCTTTTTATGAGGGAAAAAGGAGAAATAAGCCTGTTAGATATTCTAGGGAAAGTTCATATTATAATTGTTAGAGAAAGAGTTAGGGGTAGGACAGAATGTAGGATTGCAAGGGAACAAAGAGGATTTAGGATGAGTAAGGAATGTGTGGAGTAAGTGTTTATATACTGAAGCATATAGGTGAACAATTCTTAGACAGTGATAAAGAAATGTTTATTGCATTTATGGATTTAGAAAAGGCATATGATAGAGGAGCAGTGTAGCTGATATTGCAAAGGTATGAAATTAGCAATAGATTGCTAAAAGGAGTAAAGAGTTTTTATGCAAATAGTGTGACTCAGGTCAGGATATGAAGGAGAAAGGAGGATTATTTCTCAGTAAATGTGGCCCTTAGACAGGGATGCACAGTGTCACAGTGTCTGCAAAAGAAGTGAATGGTAGAGTGCGGGGGTACAGATGCAGGATTAGATGATGGAGTCTGATGCAAGGTGGGAGTTGTCGGCGTTGCTCTTTGCCAGTGACACAGTTTTTTGTTTTTTCTGACACACTGGCCATCTCCCACCAAGGCATGGTGACCTAAAAAGAAAATTGTGCAAAAAAAAAATAAATAAAGATTTTCTTTGCACATTTAGTAATTATACAGTAGAAGGGGTTATTAGCGCCTTGCTCCTGGCATTTTAGTCACCTCTCATGACACGCATGGCTTACGGTGGAAGAATTCTTTTCCACTTCCCCATGGAGATAAAAAGAAAATAAAAAACATGAACTATTAAGAAAATAGAAGAAAACTTAAATCGATGTGTATATCTACGCATGTTCATGCATGTGTAGTGTGATGTAAGTGTAAGTAGAGGTAGCAAGATATACCTAATATCTTGCATATTATGAGACAGAAAAAATGATGGTTCATTTGAATAATTCTGAAGAGAGGTTGCAAAGTTTGATGGAGGAATTTGGGAAGGTATGTAAGACATGGAAATTAAAAGTGAATATTGAAAAGAGTAATGAGATAAGAGTGACAAAATATTTAGGGAGGGAAAAATTGGATATCAAATTGGAAGGAGGGAGTATTGAGGATGTGAATGTATTCAGATATCTGGGTGTGGACAGGTAAGCAGAAGAGTCTGTGAAAGATCATGTGAACATTAAATAGATGAGAAATAAAAGGCGAGTGGTGCATTGACTTACTCTCATTATCTATAATTCTGCCATCATTTACGCCTACGCCCACCCAAATGACTGTAAGCACACAGTTCCTAATATAACTGTTGCATATTAAATCTTAAGTGAATGCTAAGTTTGTCTGTGATACTCTCCCAGTATGGCTTTAATATAAATAATGTATCATGCCAAGATACATTACTAAATCTACCATTTGTAATATTAAATGATTTGAAGTACCTAACTATTTTAAACCTAATTATGTATGTACCTAACTGGGAATGTATCTAATTATGTACCTAGTAATATGTTCAAATGTACTGCTCAAATATAACCTATATCAAAATAGCATAAGAATTAGTATTAGTCTGCCCAAAGTGTCGAGGCACGATAGCGGCCATTTTTCTCATTAAAACCTCATAATGTGTAAACTACTCATTGTAAGCTTTTTTCTTTTCTTTCAACAAACCGGCCATATCCCACCGAGGCGGGGTGGCCCCCCCCCCCCCCCAAAAAAAAAACGAAAGTTTCTCTTTTTATATTTAGTAATTTATACAGGAGAAGGGGTTACTTGCCCCTTGCTCCCGGCATTTTAGTCGCCTCTTACAACACACATGGCTTACGGAGGAAGAATTCTGTTCCACTTCCCCATGGAGATAAGAGGAAATAAACAAGAACAAGAACTAGTAAGAAAATAGAAGAAAACTCAGAGGGGTGTGTATATATATGCTTGTACATGTATGTGTAGTGTGACCTGAGTGTAAGTAGAAGAAGCAAGACGTACCTGAAATCTTGCATGTTTATGAGACAGAGAAAAGACACCACCAATCCTACCATCATGTAAAACAAGTACAGGCTTCCGGTTTACACTCGCTTGGCAGGATGGTAGTATCTCCCTGGGTGGTTGCTGTCTACCAGCCTACTACCTAGGATTGTAAGCTTTACAATGATATAAATATTTGCATTTGTATTGAGGGATCTGTGGTAAAAATATTTATTTTTGGAGGCATCAAGATGAATATCAGAGTTCAGTAATTTCAACACTTTGATGTGGGTTCGAGGCCTCCAACTTCCAAGCCTTGCAGCTTGCAAGTTGGAGGCAGTAGAGATGTCATGCTTGAGATTTTTTTTTTTTTTTTTAACACCGGTTATATCGTGCCGAGGTAGCATGACCTGAAAAAATAAGAAACATTCTTAGCATCACTCTGTTAGTACCTTGCCAAAGGTGTGCAGACACTACTGCTCAGTGCCTGCACTCACACTCTAACAGCACATTGATTAGTAAAAGTTACTTGCCCTGACTCCTGTTTAACATGCTCATATATGCCCGTTGGATGATCAAGCCCCTCGCGTATAAAACCCTCTTCCTCCAGTCTTTCCTAGGATGGCTCTTACCCTTCCTTTCCTCCACTTCTGATTTATACACTCCAAGTCATCCTGTTTTGTTCCATTCTCTCTGAATGTCCAAGCTACCTCAACAATCCCTCCTCGGCTATCTAAATACAGTGGTACTTCCAATTTCAAACAGCTCCCAACTTGAACAATTATGTAAGTGTATTTTTGTAAGTGCTTTTGTAAGTGTATTTTTGGGGGTCTCAAACAGACTAATCTAATTTACAATATTCCTTATGGGAACAAATTCGTTCGGTAACGGCACTCAAACAGCCTTCTGGAATAAATTTAGGCCGAAATTTGAGGTACCACTGTAATAGTAATGCTGCACCTTCTACTCTCCCCACTACAGACTCTGCATAATACTCACACTGCACATGACCCTTAGACATGACATCTCCACTGCCTCCAGCCTCCTTGCTGCAGGTTTGAAACCCATGCTTCACAAATATATAAGAGTATTGGTATCACTGTTCTCAGATACAGTCCCCTTATTGTTTCCAATGACAACATTCTTTATCTCCACAGATGCCTCAGTGCACCACTCGCCTTTTCTTCCTCATCAACTCTATGGTTTGTGTCATCTTTCACAGACCTGTCTGCCAACATCTCCACTAGCAAATATTGAAACACATTCATTTCTTCTATACTCCCTCCTTTCAATCTGATATTCAGTCTTTTATTACCTAATTTTTTTTTTGTTACCCTCATCACCTTACTCTTTCCTACACACATAAATATATATATATATATATATATATATGTTCACTCTTAATTTCCCTCTTTTACGTACTCTCCGGAATTCATCCAACAACCTTTTCAACTTTTCTGCATAAAGCAACTGTGATAGCTCGCGCTTCATATTAGATTCTTTATCTTTTAATCCCACACCTCACCCAAACACCCTAGCATTCACATTCACAATTCCACCTATGAATATATTAACCCTTTCAGGGTCCAAGGCCCAAATCTGGAGTCACGCACCAGTGTCCAAGAATTTTCAAAAAAAAAATTTGTTATTTTTTCTTATGAAATCGTAGAGAATCTTTTTGTGAAGGTAATAAAACAAAAAGTACGAAATTTGGTGGAAAATTGACGAAATTATGCTCTCGCGAATTTTGATGTGTCAGCGATATTTACGAATCGACGATTTTGCCGACTTTGACTCCCATTTTAGGCCAATTACATTATTCCAATCAACCAAATTCTTAGCTATTTCACTAGTATTACTTCTATTCTATCGATTGAGCACAAGAAATCGCCAAGTCAACTGTTTCAACTACAAAATAAAGTGATCAGAAATTGTTAATTTGGCCAATTTAACACAAAGTTCAAAATATTCCAGTTTCAAAATAGGGTCCAGAATGAACAATGTAGGCATTCCTGGCACTAAACTAACATTTCCTCTGTTCATTAGTTATGTTTTGAGGCTTTACAAATAAATTCCATTTTGATTTTTTATTCACATAATGAATTTTTATTCACACCAAAAAATAGAAGATTTACTGTTATGCAATACTGTAATAATTGTATAAATATCATCACCATATTTGTGAATGTATATTAGACCCACCAGCTGACGTGTATTAGACGTGTGAGGTCGTTTGTTTTACTCTTGAATATCGGCAAAAATTTAACATTTCTGCTACTTTGAGCTCAGTTTCAAGCCATTTCCAGTGCTAAAACCAATCAAAATCATCTCTATTTCTGTAATATGTCTTCCATTCTATCAAATGAGACAAAGAAATCGCAAATATAACTTTAAAAAACATACGAAAAAACACTGCAAAGTTGCTGTTTTAATCGAAAAAATCATGATTTCATTTTTTTTCTCTCATTATACACAGTGTGCTGCAGGATCTGTTTTATGTGGTGCACACATACCACATAGATGTATTCTCTCATATCTAGGCCCAAATGTACCACTCACAGTTTATCAGAGTGAGCTGAGCTCATGGCGTAGATCTACGGTTTGGACCCTGAACGTAAAGCCGTAGATATACGGGACGGACCCTGAAAGGGTTAAACAACCATGGTGGGATCACACTTACTTTCCAAAGGCTTTTACTGGAAATTTATCTACCTCCTACATATTTTAACCTAAGCCTTACTATCCTTAATCTACCATGTATTCCATACACCTACAACATCTACCACATTGCTCCCCTCTCCACCCTATCATATGCCTTTTGGAAATCCATAAATGCAACAAGACTTCTTCACCCTTGTCTAAATCTTCTTTCAACAAACTGGCTGTATCCAACTGAGGCAGGGTGGCCCAAAAACAAAAACAAAAGTTTCTCTTTTTAAATTTAGTAATGTATACAGGAGAAACGGTTAATAGCCCCTTTCTCCCGGTATTTTAGTCTCCTCTTACGATACACATGGCTTACAGAGGAAGAAGTCTGTTACACTTCCCCATGGAGATAAGTGGAAATAAACAAGAATAAGAACTAGTAAGAAAATAGAAAACCCAGAGGGGTGTTTATATATATGCTTGTACATGCATGTGTTGTGTGACCTAAGTGTAAGTAGAAGTAGCAAGACGTACCTGAAATCTTGCATATTTTTTTTCTTCTTTCAACGCACCGGCCATATCCCACCGAGGCAGGGTGGCCCAAAATGAAAAACAAAAGTTTCTCCTTTTACATTTAGTAATATATACAGGAGAAGAGGTTACTAGCCCCTTGCTCCTGGCATTTTAGTTGCCTCTTACAACACGCATGGCTTACGGAGGAAGAATTCTGTTTCATTTCCCCATGGGGATAAGAGGAAATAAACAAGAAGAACAACTAGAAAGAAAATAGAAGAAAACCCAGAGGGGTGTGTATATATATGTTTGTACATGTATGTGTAGTGTGACCTAAGTGTAAGTAGAAGTAGCAAGACATACCTGAAATCCTGCATGTTTATGAGACAGAAAAAGGACACCAGCAATCCTACCATCATGTAAAACAATTGCAGATTTCCGTTTTGCACTCACTTGGCAAGACAGTAGTACCTCCCTGGGCGGTTGCTGTCTACCAGCCTCATACCTATTCTTGTCTAAATATTGTTCACTTATATGGTTCACTGTAAACACTTGGTCTACTCAACTCTTACCCTTCCTAAACCTTCATTCATCTGCAACACTTGAATGTAGATCTCTATTATTTCAGCAGTACTTTCAGTTACTAATTTTGCTTTCTTTGACAGACACTGAGGAAGATCATGGGATATATCAAGCTGAGACTTGAAGCAACTTGGAATGATACTAACAAACAGAAGGATTCTTCATAATATTGTGGCAGCACCTCATTTTTTTAATATGACTGTCATCAACATCACCTGTAACTGTCATTTTTATATTTCATGGTAATGAAGGAACTTTATATTTCATGGGGAAATGAACATTGAACCCTTGACCTGACCAACTGATAGTAGGGAGGAGGTATATGTTATTGCCAATTGTCCCTAGAGTCCAAATAACAAAAGAAAAAATTCATGATCGTAATTTAAATGCACAATGTTCAGAATAAGCAGATTTGGTATGTTGATTCAAGACTATGGAACATTAGAAACTTTGTAACCTAAAAGCAGTAACAGCACAGTAGAACCTTCCCGTATCCACAGATTCGGTATCCACGGTTTCAGTTATCCACAGTTTAGTGGCCCAAAGGCTAAGAGAAGCCGTGAAATACTTCCCATCAGTGAAAAAGTGCTAATTCTAGACTTGTTTTGCTTAATTTGTCAAACTTGATCATAGGTATGTAAAGGAAAAATGACTTATATATAGGGTTCACTACTATCCATGATTTCAGGTATCCGTGAAAGGCCTTGGAACATGTTCCCTCTGGATACGGGAGACTCTACTGTAAGAATTGTAATTATACTGCAGGAATTGTAATTAAAATAAAAGTGCTGTACGATAGTATATTAATTTTACTTTAAGTTTTGTGGTGTGATGATGAGGTATAAACTGCTCTGATCAATAGTGGTGACCCAGAATAACTTCTGTTCAGAGACATAGGGGCTGTAAAGCTCCACTAGTGAAATTGTAGCTCCACTAGTGAAATTGTAGATGGCTGAGAAGATGGATATCAATCGCTGTTTCTTGACCACATATTCCTCATATACCCATGCAGTTGAGATGCCAAAATCAACCTTCCTTATTGGATAAGTGCATGCACCCGTACTGGAGATACATTGGAATCATTGGGATCTTTTCATTTATTCAGAAGACCACCAGACACTATCACTGCAGACAAAATCTGGAATCTGTAACTTTTTCCATTTTCTCCATTGATTCTAATGTTTGTCCACGGTTTTCAAAATCTGTTAAATGGGATCCATTAACCCGTAAACGGTCCAAACGTATATATACGTTTTTTCAACATTTGAAAGTATGTAAAAAAAGTAGATCTTCTTTTTTTTTTTCTACATTTGAAAATGTGTAAAAAAAACTTTGATCT
>NC_069464.1:27394838-27428670 GCF_026875155.1 Cherax quadricarinatus | reverse complement strand
GATTGTGGGCGTTGCCTTGCCATGACACAGTTTTTTTTTTTTTTTTTTCCGACACTGGCCTTCCCACCAAGGCATGGTGACCTAAAAAGAAAAATGTGCAAAAAAAAAAATAATAAAGATTTTTCTTTGCACATTTAGTAATTATACAGTAGAAGGGGTTATTAGCGCCTTGCTCCTGGCATTTAGTCACCTCTCATGACACGCATGGCTTACGGTGGAAGAATTCTTTTCCACTTCCCCATGGAGATAAAAAGAAAATAAAAAACATGAACTATTAAGAAAATAGAAGAAAACTTAAATCGATGTGTATATCTACGCATGTTCATGCATGTGTAGTGTGATGTAAGTGTAAGTAGAGGTAGCAAGATATACCTAATATCTTGCATATTATGAGACAGAAAAAATGATGGTTCATTTGAATAATCTGAAGAGAGGTTGCAAAGTTTGATGGAGGAATTTGGGAAGGTATGTAAGACATGGAAATAAAAGTGAATATTGAAAAGAGTAATGAGATAAGAGTAACAAAATATTTAGGGAGGGAAAAATTGGATACAAATTGGAAGGAGGGAGTATTGAGGATGTGAATGTATTCAGATATCTGGGTGTGGACAGGTAAGCAGAAGAGTCTGTGAAAATCATGTGAACATTAAATAGATGAGAAATAAAAGGCGAGTGGTGCATTGACTTACTCTCATTATCTATAATTCTGCCATCATTTACGCCTACGCCCACCCAAATGACTGTAAGCACACAGTTCCTAATATAACTGTTGCATATTAAATCTTAAGTGAATGCTAAGTTTGTCTGTGATACTCTCCCAGTATGGCTTTAATATAATAATGTATCAGCCAAGATACATTACTAAATCTACCATTTGTAATATTAAATGATTTGAAGTACCTAACTATTTTAAACCTAATTATGTATGTACCTAACTGGGAATGTATCTAATTATGTACCTAGTAATATGTTCAAATGTACTGCTCAAATATAACCTATATCAAAATAGCATAAGAATTAGTATTAGTCTGCCCAAAGTGTCGAGGCACGATAGCGGCCATTTTTCTCATTAAAACCTCATAATGTGTAAACTACTCATTGTAAGCTTTTTTCTTTTCTTTCAACAAACTGGCCATATCCCACCGAGCGGGTGGCCCCCCCCCCAAAAAAAAAAAAAAACGAAAGTTTCTCTTTTTATATTTAGTAATTTATACAGGAGAAGGTTACTTGCCCCTTGCTCCCGGCATTTTAGTCGCCTCTTACAACACACATGGCTTAACGGAGGAAGAATTCTGTTCCACTTCCCATGGAGATAAGAGGAAATAAACAAGAACAAGAACTAGTAAGAAAATAGAAGAAAACTCAGAAGGGTGTGTATATATATGCTTGTACATGTATGTGTAGTGTGACCTAAGTGTAAGTAGAAGTAGCAAGACGTACCTGAAATCTTGCATGTTTATGAGACAGAGAAAAGACACCAACAATCCTACCATCATGTAAAACAAGTACAGTGGACCCCCGCATAACGATTTTAATCCGTGCAAGAGGGGTAATTGTTATGCGAAATAATCGGTATGTGAATGAATTTTCCCCATAAGAAATAATGGAAATAAAATTAATCCGTGCAAGACACCCAAAAGTATGAAAAAAAAAATTTTTACCACATGAAATGTTAATTTTAATACACACAAACTGAAAAAAGCATGCACAATTACATGACACTTACTTTTATTGAAGATCTGGTGATGATTGATGGGATGGGAGGAGGGGAGAGAGAGTGTTAGTGTTTAGAAGGGGAATCCCCTTCCATTAAGACTTGAGGTGTCGAGTAATTTTCTGGGGTTACTTCCCTTCTTCTTTTAATGCCACTAGGACCAGCTTCAGAGTCACTGGACTTCTTTCGCACAACATATCTGTCCATAGTGGCCTGTACCTCTCGTTCCTTTATGACTTCTCTAAAGTGTTTCACAACATTGTCAGTGTACAGGTTGCCAACACGGCTTGCAATAGCTGTGTGAGGGTGATTTTCATCAAAAAAGGTTTGCACTTCAAGCCATTTTGCACACATTTCCTTAATCTTTGTAGTAGGCAATTCCTTCAATTTCTCTCTCCCCTCCTTTGAACCAGTTTCCTCAGGTCTGGCCTCTTGCTCTTGAAGTTGATCTATCAGCTCATCAGTGGTTAGTTCTTCATTGTCGTCCTCCACCAACTCTTCCACATCCCTCCCCACTAACCTCCAACCCCAAGGACTTCCCCAATGCCACAATTGATTCCTCAACTGGCATACTCCTCTCAGGGTTAGCCTCAAACCCTTCAAAATTCCTTTTGTCTACACATTCTGGCCACAGTTTCTTCCAAGCAGAGTTCAAGGTCTTCTTAGTCACTCCCTCCCAAGCCTTACCTATAAGGTTTATACAATTGAGGATATTAAAGTGATCTCTCCAAAAGTCTCTTAGAGTCAGTTGAGTTTCTGAGGTCACTACAAAGCACCTTTCAAACAGAGCTTTTGTGTACAGTTTTTTGAAGTTTGCAATAACCTGCTGGTCCATGGGCTGCAGGAGAGGAGTGGTATTAGGAGGCAAAAACTTCACCTTAATGAAGCTCATGTCCCCATAAAGTCGCTCTGCCACGTCTGTAGGATGACCAGGGGCATTGTCTAACACCAGGAGGCACTTAAGTTCTAATTTCTTTTCAGTTAGGTAATCTTTCACATTGGGGGCAAATGCATGGTGTAACCAGTCATAGAAAAAGTCCCTAGTGACCCATGCCTTACTGTTTGCCCTCCACAGCACACACAAATTTTCCTTGAGGACATTCTTTTGCCTGAACGGTCTGGGAGTTTCAGAGTGATACACTAATAAAGGCTTCACTTTGCAAATCACCAGTAGCATTGGAACACATCAACAAAGTAAGCCTGTCTTTCATAGGCTTATGTCCTGGGAGTGCCTTTCCTCCTGAGTAATGTAGGTCCTGCTTGGCATTTTCTTCCAAAACAGGCCTGTTTCATCACAATTAAACACTTGTTCAGGTTTCAGTCCTTCAGTTTCTATGCACTCCTTGAATTCCTGCACATATTTTTCAGCCGCTTTGTGGTCCGAACTGGCAGCCTCACCATGCCTTATCACACTATGTATGCCACTACGCTTCTTAAATCTCTCAAACCAACCTTTGCTGGCCTTAAATTCACTCACATGATCACTAGTTGCAGGCCTTTTTTTAATTAAATCCTCATGCAACTTCCTAGCCTTTTCGCTTATGATCGCTTGAGAAACGCTATCTCCTGCTAGCTGTTTTTTCATTTATCCACACCAATAAGAGTCTCTCAACATCTTCCATCACTTGCGATCTCTGTTTCGAAAACACAGTTAAACCTTTGGCAAGAACAGCTTCCTTGATTGCCTTTCTGTTCCCCACAATAGTAGAGATGGTTGATTTGGGTTTCTTGTACAACCTGACCAGGTCGGTGATACGCACTCCACTTTCATACTTATCAATGATCTCTTTCTTCATCTCTATTGGAATTCTAACCCTTATTGCTGTAGGGTTGGAACTAGAAGCTTTCTTGGGGCCCATGGTCACTTATTTTCCAGATAAAGCACCGAAAACACTGTAATAATACGAAATATTCCGATTGTATGCTTGGATGTTACTGCGGAGGCTGGCTGGTAAACAATGCCACCGGCGGAACATATGAGGCTGGCTCAGGCCGCACATTGGACGCGTCTCGGACGAAGGGCGCTGAGCGGGTTTTTGGGCGGTATGTGAGGCAAAATTTTAGCGATCAAAGCATCCGGTATGCGGATTGTACGTTATGCAAGGCGTCCGGTATGCAGGGGTCCACTGTATATGCCCGTTGGATGATCAAGCCCCTCGCGTATAAAACCCTCTTCCTCCAGTCTTTCCTAGGATGGCTCTTACCCTTCCTTTCCTCCACTTCTGATTTATACACTCCAAGTCATCCTGTTTTGTTCCATTCTCTCTGAATGTCCAAGCTACCTCAACAATCCCTCCTCGGCTATCTAAATACAGTGGTACTTCCAATTTCAAACAGCTCCCAACTTGAACAATTATGTAAGTGTATTTTTGTAAGTGCTTTTGTAAGTGTATTTTTGGGGGTCTCAAACAGACTAATCTAATTTACAATATTCCTTATGGGAACAAATTCGTTCTGTAACGGCACTCAAACAGCCTTCTGGAATGAATTTAGGCCGAAATTTGAGGTACCACTGTAATAGTAATGCTGCACCTTCTACTCTCCCCACTACAGACTCTGCATAATACTCACACTGCACATGACCCTTAGACATGACATCACTGCCTCCAGCCTCCTTGCTGCAGGTTTGAAACCCATGCTTCACAAATATATAAGAGTATTGGTATCATTGTTCTCAGATAGTCCCCTTATTGTTTCCAATGACAACATTCTTTATCTCCACAGATGCCTCAGTGCACCACTTGCCTTTTCTTCCTCATCAACTCTATGGTTTGTGTCATCTTTCACAGACCTGTCTGCCAACATCTCCACTAGCAAATATTGAAACACACTCATTTCTTCTATACTCCCTCCTTTCAATCTGATATTCAGTCTTTTATTACCTAATTTTTTTTTGTTACCCTCATCACCTTACTCTTTCCTACACACATAAATATATGTATATATGCAATAAGATCACAGTAAACAGGTGATTTCAGAATATGCAAAACAACCACTCTGAAAGAATAGAGAAATTCCAAGCGCTTTCGTGACTACTCACATTATCACGAAAGCGCTTGGAATTTCTCTATTCTTTCAGAGTGGTTGTTTTGCATATGTATATATATATATGTATGTTCACTCTTAATTTCCCTCTTTTACGTACTCTCCGGAATTCATCCAACAACCTTTTCAACTTTTCTGCATAAAGCAACTGTGATAGCTCCCGCTTCATATTAGATTCTTTATCTTTTAATCCCACACCTCACCCAAACACCCTAGCATTCACATTCACAATTCCACCTATGAATATATTAAACAACCATGGTGGGATCACACTTACTTTCCAAAGGCTTTTACTGGAAATTTATCTACCTCCTACATATTTTAACCTAAGCCTTACTATCCTTAATCTACCATGTATTCCATACACCTACAACATCTACCACATTGCTCCCCTCTCCACCCTATCATATGCCTTTTGGAAATCCATAAATGCAACAAGACTTCTTCACCCTTGTCTAAATCTTCTTTCAACAAACTGGCTGTATCCAACTGAGGCAGGGTGGTCCAAAAACAAAAACAAAAGTTTCTCTTTTTAAATTTAGTAATGTATACAGGAGAAACGGTTAATAGCCCCTTTCTCCCGGTATTTTAGTTTCCTCTTACGATACACATGGCTTACAGAGGAAGAAGTCTGTTACACTTCCCCATGGAGATAAGTGGAAATAAACAAGAATAAGAACTAGTAAGAAAATAGAAAACCCAGAGGGGTGTTTATATATATGCTTGTACATGCATGTGTTGTGTGACCTAAGTGTAAGTAGAAGTAGCAAGACGTACCTGAAATCTTGCATGTTTTTTTTTTCTTCTTTCAACGCACTGGCCATATCCCACAGAGGCAGGGTGGCCCAAAATGAAAAACAAAAGTTTCTCCTTTTACATTTAGTAATATATACAGGAGAAGAGTTTACTAGCCCCTTGCTCCTGGCATTTTAGTTGCCTCTTACAACACGCATGGCTTACGGAGGAAGAATTCTGTTTCATTTCCCCATGGGGATAAGAGGAAATAAACAAGAAGAACAACTAGAAAGAAAATAGAAGAAAACCCAGAGGGGTGTGTATATATATGTTTGTACATGTATGTGTAGTGTGACCTAAGTGTAAGTAGAAGTAGCAAGACGTACCTGAAATCCTGCATGTTTATGAGACAGAAAAAGGACACCAGCAATCCTACCATCATGTAAAACAATTGCAGATTTCCATTTTGCACTCACTTGGCAAGACAGTAGTACCTCTCTGGGCGGTTGCTGTCTACCAGCCTCATACCTATTCTTGTCTAAATATTGTTCACTTACATGGTTCACTGTAAACACTTGGTCTACTCAACTCTTACCCTTCCTAAACCTTCATTCATCTGCAACACTTGAATGTAGATCTCTATTATTTCAGCAGTACTTTCAGTTACTAATTTTGCTTTCTTTGACAGACACTGAGGAAGATCATGGGATATATCAAGCTGAGACTTGAAGCAACTTGGAATGATACTAACAAACAGAAGGATTCTTCATAATATTGTGGCAGCACCTCATTTTTTTAATATGACTGTCATCACATCACCTGTAACTGTCATTTTTATATTTCATGGTAATGAAGGAACTTTATATTTCATGGGGAAATGAACATTGAACCCTTGACCTGACTAACTGATAGTAGGGAGGAGGTATACGTTATTGCCAATTGTCCCTAGAGTTCAAATAACAAAAGAAAAAATTCATGATCGTAATTTAAATGCACAATGTTCAGAATAAGCAGATTTGGTATGTTGATTCAAGACTATGGAACATTAGAAACTTTGTAACCCAAAAGCAGTAACAGCACAGTAGAACCTTCCCGTATCCACAGATTCGGTATCCACGGTTTCAGTTATCCACAGTTTAGTGGCCCAAAGGCTAAGAGAAGCCGTGAAATACTTCCCATCAGTGAAAAAGTGCTAATTCTAGACTTGTTTTGCTTAATTTGTCAAACTTGATCATAGGTATGTAAAGGAAAAATGACTTATATATAGGGTTCACTACTATCCATGATTTCAGGTATCCGTGAAAGGCCTTGGAACATGTTCCCTCTGGATACGGGAGACTCTACTGTAAGAATTGTAATTATACTGCAGGAATTGTAATTAAAATAAAAGTGCTGTACGATAGTATATTAATTTTACTTTAAGTTTTGTGGTGTGATGATGAGGTATAAACTGCTCTGATCAATAGTGGTGACCCAGAATAACTTCTGTTCAGAGACATAGGGGCTGTAAAGCTCCACTAGTGAAATTGTAGATGGCTGAGAAGATGGATATCAATCACTGTTTCTTGACCACATATTCCTCATATACCCATGCAGTTGAGATGCCAAAATCAACCTTCCTTATTGGATAAGTGCATGCACCCGTACTGGAGATACATTGGAATCATTGGGATCTTTTCATTTATTCAGAAGACTACCAGACACTATCACTGCAGACAAAATCTGGAATCTATAACTTTTTCCATTTTCTCCATTGATTCTAATGTTTGTCCACGGTTTTCAAAATCTGTTAAATGGGATCCATTAACCCGTAAACGGTCCAAACGTATATATACGTTTTTTCAACATTTGAAATTATGTAAAAAAACTTTGATCTACTTTGTTTTTGTTGTTATATTTGAAAATATGTAAAAAAAACTTAGATCTACTTTTCTAGCACTACACATGTGGAAGTAGATCTGCTTGGATCATTTACGGGTTAATTAGAAGTTTGCCTGTATAACAAACTTAAGTCTCGTCAACCTTTTGTCTAGATGTGGAGTTATTTTCAGCACTGATGGGTGCAGAGTTGTTACAGAACTACAAATATATATATTTTTTAACACAACAGTTGTCCCTATCAAGGCAGGGTAACCCAAAAAAGTAATAAAAACACTTTCACCGTCACTCTATCACTGTCTTGTCAATTCAGATGCCGCTCCAAACTGTGTATATCCCAACCCCTCCTTCAGAGTACAGGCACTGTACTTACTATCACCCCTCCTTCAGAGTGCTGGTACTGTACTTCCTACTATCACCCCTCCTTCAGAGTACAGGCACTGTACTTCCTACTATCACCCCTCCAGAGTACAGGCACTGTACTTCCCACTATCACCCTTCTTTCAGAGTACAGGCACTGTACTTCCCACTATCACCCCTCCTTCAGAGTACAGGCACTGTACTTCCTGCTATCACCACTCCTTCAGAGTGCAGGCACTGTACTTCCCACTATCACCCCTCCTTCAGAGTACAGGCACTGTACTTACCACCTCCAGAAATCAAGTCTGGCTAACTAGTTTTCCTGAATCCCTTCATAAATGTTACCTCGTTCACACTCCGACAGTGCATTAACCCTTTGAGGGTTTCGGCCATACTAGTACGGCTTACAACCCAGGGTTTTTGACGTACTAGTACGCCTAAATTCTAGCGCCCTCAAATCTAGTGGGAGAAAGCTGGTAGGCCTACATATGAAAGAATGGGTCTATGTGGTCAGTGTGCACAGTATAAAAAAAATCCTGCAGCACACAGTGCGTAATGAGAAAAAAAAAACTTTAACCGTTTTTTTGGAATAAAACAGCGACTTGGCACTGTATTTTCGTATGGTATTTATTGTTGTATTCTAGTTTTCTTGGTCTCATTTCATAGAATGGAAGACATATTACAGAAACTGAGATGATTTTGACTGGTTTTACAATGAAAAGTACCTTGAAATTGAGCTCAAAATAGCAGAAATGTTCGATTTTTACCAAAGTTCAAAAGTAAACAAATCATGCCAAGCGTCCAATACGCGTCAACTGGTTAGTCTAATATTCTTTTTCAAGTGCACCAATATTATTTATACCATCTTTTACACTAATGCAGTAGTCTGCATAACAGTAAATCTTCTATTTTTTGTGAGAATAAAAATTCAAAGTGGAAAGCAAAAGAATGTGAGAGGGGCCTTGAGATGTGACTAATGAACAGAGGAAATGTCATTTTAGTTCCAGGAATGTCTTTTTTGTCTATTCTGGACCCTATTCGGAAATTGGCATCTTTTGAAATTTGTGCGAAATTGGCAAAATTGCTAAATTCTGACCACTATACATGTACTGGATAGTTGAAATTGGTAAATGGGTGGTTTTTTGCACTCATTTGATAGAAAAAATGGAGTTCTAGCAAAATATTCATGTTTTTTGTCAACTAGTGCAGTGGAATTGGCCAAAAATGGGGCTCAAGGTGGGCAGAATTGCCGATGCGTAAACATCGCCGAGACCGTTAACTTCGCGAGAGCATAATTCCGTAAGTTTTCCATCAAATTTCATACTTTTGGTGTCATTATGATTGGGAAAAGATTCTCTATCTTTTCATAAGAAAAAATTTTTTTTTTTTTTTTTAAATTTGGCCGACCCTGAGAACGAGTCTCGGAGAGGGCCTGTCGACCCTCAAAGAGTTAAGAACGTTCAATACAACCTGTCATCCAGTGTTGCTGACAACAGTCCTGTTTGTAAATAACTTGCACGATGTGTGCAGCAAACAATGTAGTTTATTGTGAATGTACTTACTGTAGAAGCTGTGAGTGGAGAAAAGTTAGACAAATTTAAATTTCACCATAAATTTTTAGCATGCGTTTGGAAAAACAAGTGTTTACTCTGGAATGATTTTGTATTTTTATTTTGTGGTGATTGCAATGCTGCAGCTTTTCATATTTTTAGTGATAAATATTTCATACCTCTTTATATTCTCACTATATAATGCAAGACAAGCCACAGGGGGGAAGGGATCTTCAGCTCAAGTACTTTCACAAATCTCCTTTCTCCGTGTCTTGCATTGTTAAGATCCCCTGTCATCAAATTGTTTTGCATCTCAGTATTTATATTATGAATTTGTTAAATTTCTTCTTTCAACAAAACAACAGTATCCCACCGAGGCAGGGTGGCCCAAAAAGAAAAACGAAAGTTTCTCTTTTTAACTTTAGTAATGTATACAGGAGAAGGGGTTACTAGTCCCATGCTCCCAGCATTTTAGCCGCCTCTTACAACATGCATGGCTTACAGGGGAAGAATTCTGTTCTGCTTCCCCATGGAGAAAATATAAATATATGAAAATATTAAAGCTGTTAGGTGATAACGATAATTCTATAAAATTCTGATGGATTTTGATTTAAGTTCTAGAACCAAGAATTTGACCCTTTCACTGACCAGACCCCTGAAATTAATATTGTTCTCAGTGTCCACTTTAAAAGTCTTGCTGAAACAGTAGAGAATCTTTTTTCTGAAGGTAATGACATGAAAAGTACAAAATTTTATAGAAAACTTAAGGAATTGTGCAGGCACAAAGTTAGCGGTCTCAGCGGAATTTACTCATTGGCAATTTTGTCCTATTTGATTTCTGTTTTAGGCCAATTTCATTTCTCCATTTAACCAGATTCTTAGCTGTTTTGTAAACATGCCTTCCATTCTATTGATTGAACACAAGAAAGCACCCATTTAAATATTACAACTACCCTATAAGGTGCACGGTAGTTGGTAATTTGGCCAATTTTACACAACATTAAAAAAATACCAGTTTCAAAATAGTCCAAAATAAACAATTTAGACATTCCTGGCATTAAAATAACATTTCCGCTGTTCATTATTCATGTATCTTGCCTTCCATGTTGAATTTATAATTACAAAATTAGAGGAGGGATTTACCTATCCTCAGGAAAAAACGACAGAATTTGCACATTCACTCGACTCTGAGCTCAGTTTCAAGCTACTTCTGATTGTCAAACTAATCAAAATAATATTTATTTGAGTAGTATATTTGTTTCAGTAGTATATTAGCTGAGTGTATCTGTAGTGGAGGGAAGGCGGGGTAGAGATTGGCCTAGGAAAGGTTGGTGGGTAAAGGAGGTTTTGTGTACGAGGGGCTTGGACTTCCAGCAAGCATGCGTGGGTGTGTTAGATAGGAGCGAATGGAGACAAATGGTTTTTAGAGCTTGACGTGCTTTTGGAGTGAGAGCAGGGTAATACTATTTATGAAGGGATTCAGGGAAACCAGCAGGCCGGACTTGAGTCCTGGAGATGGGAAGTACAGTGCCTGCACTCTGAAGGAGGTGTGTTAATGTTGCAGTTTTATAACTGTAGTGTAAGCATGCCTCTGGCAAGTCAGTGATGGAGTGAATGATGGTGAAAGTTTTTCTTTTTCGGGCCACCCTGCCTTGGTGGGAAATGGCCGATGTGTTAATAAAAATAATAAAAAAATAAAACCATAAACATCATCTGTGAAAACATTTTAAAGCTGCTATTTTAAACCATTCACATGATTGGAGATTTCTTTTTCCATCATGCACCATTTAGGGCAGATTTTTTTTTTATACTGTGCACACACTCAGTCCCATTCTCTCATATCTTGGAAAAAGTTTACTACTGACAGCTTATCTGAGAAGCTCATTACATAGACCTACATGTTGGACCTTGATCTCAATGACAGTTCCATCTGACAGCCACTGAAAGGGTTAAATTCAAAGAATGCAGAAAACCATAGTTAAACGTTCTGTATTCTCCTTCATGTTCTTGAGAGCCCAGAGTTCACAAATCAGGAAATATGTATTGAAAATTAGTGAAATTGTGTTCTAAAATATTCCCAGTACTATGTGATGAGCTCAGCTCACTCAGATAAGCTATAAGTGGTAAATTTGGGCCTAGATATGAAAGAGTGGGTTGATACAACAAGTGTACACTATAAAAAAAAAATCATGCAGCATGCGGTGCGTAAGAAAAAACTGCGTCCATGTTTTTAGTTTAAAGCACCAAATTTGCGATGCATTTTTGTATGATTTTTATGGTTGTATTCTCGGTCTCTTGGTCTCATTTAATAGAATGGAAGATTAAGTACAGAAATAGAGATGATTTTCAGTTGGTTTTATGACTGAAAGTATAGCTTGAAATTGAGCTCAAAGTAGCAAAATGTTAAATTTTTACCGATGTTCTAGAGTAAACAAATCACGTCGCACATCCAGTATACGTCAACTGGTGAGTCTAATATGCATTCACAAATGTGCTGATATTATTTGTACAATTGTTACAGTATTGCATAGCAGTAAATCTTTTTTTTGTATGAATAAAAAATCAAAGTGGAATTCATGCGTAAACCCTGGAAATGTAACTAATGAACAGAGGAAATGTTATTTTAGTGCCAGGAATGCCTGTATTGTTTATTCTGGACCCTATTTTGAAATTTGTACGGAACTGGTCAAATTACCAATTTCTGATCGCTTTATTGGGTAGTTGAAATACAGCCTCTCCTCACTTAACAACGGAGTTATGTTCCTAAGACCACGTCAGTAAACGAATTCGTCACTAAGTGAGGAGCATACTATAATGGTAGTGGGTTTGTGTCAACCATCTTTGCTATTGTTTTAAATGTCACCTTTGTACCATTTATAACATTTCTGGTATTTTTTTAAAGGTTTATACAGTAGTGTACTGTATATTGTAATAAACAGAATAGAGGAAATCAGCTCTAATGTACATTATTTAGGTATGCATGCTGGTCAGACAGCCCGTTGTAAGTTCAAGTTGTTGGTAAACGAGTATGTCGCTAAGTGAGAAGAGGCTCTGGTTGATTGGGCGATTTCTTGTGCTCAGTTGTTAAAATAGACTGGTTGAACTGGAACAATGTAATTGGCTTAAAATAGGACTCAAAGTGGGCAAAATCGCTGATTTGTAAATATCACCGACACAGCAAACTTCTCGAAAGCGTAATTTTGTCATTTTTCAATAAAATTTCATACTTTTTGTTTCATTACGTTCAGAAAAATATTCTCTACCATTTCATTAGAAAAAGTAAAAAAAAAAAACTTTTGAAAATTCTTGGACACTGTAGACAAGTTTCAGATCATAAGTCTGAGCAGTGAATGGGTTAATTGACAAATCGTTTAAAATTGCTGGAGTACATTTTACATTCCTAGAAAGGACAGATCTCCATATTCAACCAAAAGTAAGTTCGTTCTACCTTATCATGAAGACTTGATGTACCTTCTTTGCTTAAAATATTCAAAGTGCATATGGCATTTAACCCGTGAACGGTCCAAGCAGATCTACGTTCACATGTGTAGCGCTACAAAAGTAGATCTACGTTTTTTTTACATATTTTCAAATATAACAAAAAAAAAGTAGATCAAAGTTTTTTTTACACATTTTCAAATGTAAAAAAACAAGAAGAAGATCTACTTTTTTTTACATACTTTCAAATGTTGAAAAAATGTATATACGTTTGGACCGTTTACGGGTTAAAAATCTTGGTACTGTAAAAAAGTTTTTCCCCAAAAAGCTGCATCTTTAAGATTCTAAAAACTGCAATAAATTTGTTATAGGCAAACAGAAAAACTCTTTAACTAAGATTACAACATTAATATAGTTTTAGAAATGGACAAGAGTTTAATGCTCTGTTTATTCGGATAAGAGATTTTAACCATGCAATTGATTTTCAAATGGCCGAGAAGGTTGTACCAAGCAGGTCCATGGTTGAGCAAAATACAATGGTACTCCAAGTTTCGAACTGCTCTCAACTTGACCAATTATGTAAGAATATTTGTGTAACTGCATTTATAAGTGTATTTTTGGGGGTCTGAAAAGGACTAATCTAATTTACATTATTCCTTATGGGAACAAATTCGTTCGGTATTGGCACTCGAACAGCATTTTGGAATGAAATAAGTTCAAAACTTCGGGGTACCACTGTATAATTGAATCTCGTTTCATAAAAAAGTTTTGATTGCAATATGAATATAATTTCAGGGTTATATAAATTAGATTCATTTATAATGAATAGAATTTGTGAGTATTGTAAACTATGTTGATAAACTTCAAGTCACTTAAAATTTGACTTGTGATCTGATTAAAATTGTTGTCATTTCCCTCCATTTAACATAAAAACTTGCATGAATATTTTTAATAATTAGCATCAGATTTTCTCTTATGGTAAACTTGCATAGAAATGTTCAGCAAGCTTTCTTAATAATGTGAGAACAATCAATTTTGTATAAAGGATATTTATGTTTTAACAGATGGGGTAAAAGAGGTTTTGTGTAGAAGGGGCTTGGACATGCAGCAGGCATGTGTGAGCATGTTAAATAGGAGTGAATGAGATGAATGTTTTTTGGGAACTTATGAGCTGTTGGAGTGTGAGCAGGGTAATATTTTGTGAAGGGATTCAGAGAAACTGGTTATCCAGACTTGAGTCCTGGAGGTGGAAAGTACAGTGCCTGCACTTTAATGGAGAGGTTTGGGATACTGGTTGTTTGGAGTGACATCTAAACTGTCATATCTCGGTGGCACCTCTGCAGAGACAGTGATTATGTGTGACTGATAGTGAAAGTGTTGAATTATGGTGAAAGTGTTTCTTGTTTGGGTCACCTTGCCTCTGTGGTTGACGGCCGGCGTGTTGAAAAAAAAAATGATTGTATTATTTGAATTTTTTTTGTCATTGTGAAAGGTACTTTAGTCTTAGACACATTCTGAATATAATTTATTTCTTAGGAATTTAGTTTAAAGAATTTTATCAAACGTTCTTCCAGGTATTTCAGACTGTTTGCTGCATTTGTTATACTTGTTTAAATTCTTACTATCTGAATTAATGTATTGAATGTAGCTTTTCTATGGTTGTAAAAACATACATTCTGAAAGGAACATTAACCCTTTGACTGTCGCAACCCCCAATCCTGAGGTGTCTCCTGGTGTCGCAAAATTTAAAAAAAAAAAAAAAATTTCTTATGAAATGATAGAGAATCTTTTCCCGATTGTAATGACACAAAAAAAACGAAATTTGATGGAAAACTGACGGAATTATGCTCTCGCAAAGTTAGCAACCTCGGCGCTGTTTACCAATCAGCGATTTCGCCCACTTTGAGCCCTATTTTCGGCTAATTCCATTGTTCCAGTCGCCCAAACTCATAGCTATTTCTTTAGAACTCCATTTTTTCTAGCGATTGAGTACAAGAAACTGCCCATTTACCGATTTCAACTACCTAATAATGTGGTCAGAAATTTGCAATTTGGCCAATTTCACGAAAACTAAAAAATATGACAATTTCAAAATAAGGTCCAGAATGAACAATGCAGACATTCCTGGCCCTAAAATAACATTTTCTTTGTTCATCAGTCATGTCTTCAGGCCCCTTTGATATTACTCTTGCTTTCTATTTTGAATTTTTATTCAAACAAAAAATAGAAGACTTACTATTATGCAGACTATTGCAATACTGTAATAATTGTATAAATAACATCAACCCATTCATGACTGCATATTAGAATGGCTAGTTGGACATTTATTGGACAATGGCATCATTTGTTTACTTTTGAACATTGGCAAAAATCAAACATTTCCCCTACTTTGAGCTCCATTTCTAGGTTCTTTTTATAGTAAAATCAATCAAAATCACCTCTATTTCTATAATATGTTTTCCATTCTATCAAATGAGACCAAGAAAACGAGAATACAACCATAAATACTATACGAAAATAGACCACGAAGTCGGCATTTTAATTAAAATAAAACGGTGGGAGTTTTTTTTTCTCATTATGCACTGTGTGCTCCAGGATTTTTTTATATGGTGCACACTGACCACACAGACCCATTCTCTCACATGTGGGCCTACCAGCTTTCTCCTGCTTGATTTGAAGCCACTAGAATTTATGAGTATATATACGTCAAACACGGTACCTCATAAGACGTATATATACGGCCGTGACAGTCAAAGGGTTAATAAGAAATGTCAGTACATAAACATTTTTTTGTCTGCTGTTAGAATACTGAGAGCAAAATAATGAGCTCCTATTTGTAAGGTGTGCAAGTTAGCAGAGTATTTAGGTAAAGTTTTTATTTTAATAGTTTGAAGTAAATTATGGAGATATCAATTAGTTTTAAGTTTCTCTCATTGCATTTAAAGAAACTGCAAAAGTGTGACCATTAAATGTTAACTGAGATTATCTTTTCCAATTCTTATCTCCTGTGTCCCTTACTGGGTCACAGAAAACTTTGTATCAAATGTATTTTATTGGAAAATAAAATATCATTTTATTACTATTACCCTTTACATCCCTCAAAGGATGTGTCTTATTATGAACACAGGTAGCAGTTCAAGGCTGGCTGCACCTGATCATAACCAAAGAGTCAGCAATATTGTTAGCAGCTAAGCAAGGCAAACAGGAAGGATACTTTCCTCTTTACCTGTACATTCCTTCACCACTATGTACAGTATTTACATGGTAACATTATTAAGTCAGCAGTGTAATAAAACAGCAAAGAGCCACTCAAAGCAAGAGAAGTGGAGTCGACCAGAGTGCCTGCCTCCCATCCAGGCAGGCAAGTGTGATGTCACCTTGGCTGGGGAGCTGGCTCTTACTTGATAGGTGGATTAAACTGGATAATAAATACAGCAGTGGGGCCCCAGAACTGCTGTATCCTTAATTGCTAGTTTGCTGCTCTAGAGAGCATGCTAGTGAGTGTGTGAGGAACATTTAATGCAGCGTAACGTACTCGGTGCACGCTGCATTTTGATACTGATGAGTGGTTCTTCATCCAAGGAATTAGACCTAGCCACACATTCCAAACCTGATTGCTTTCCATTCTCTCAAGTGCTGGATGACCCCCGTAAGAATTTAGTTTCCTTCATGCCTCCTGAATGTATTTATTCTTTTTATTAGCACATTGGCTGTTTCATCATCATTCACTCCATTACTGTCTTGTGAGAGGCGTGCTTACACTACAGTTGTAAAACTGCAACTTATCAACACACCCCTACTGAGTGCAAGCACTCTATTGAATGTAATACCTATAGGAGTGAATGGAGACAAATGGTTTTTAATACTTGACGTGCTGTTGGAGTGTGAGCAAAGTAACATTTATGAAGGGGTTCAGGGAAACCGGCAGGCCGGACTTGAGTCCTGGAGATGGGAAGTACAGTGTCTGCACTCTGAAGGAGGGGTGTTAATGTTGCAGTTTAAAAACTGTAGTGTAAAGCACCCTTCTGGCAAGACAGTGATGGAGTGAATGATGGTGAAAGTTTTTCTTTTTCGGGCCACCCTGCCTTGGTGGGAATCGGCCAGTGTGATAATAAAAAAAATAATAATAAAACCTATATTATTTTAATCTTTAATTTTTGTGTGTACTGTATTTCCAAAACTATATCCCCCACCTGCTTTTAACATTTCTATCTTTATCTCATCAATCCCGGCTGCCTTACCTCCTTTCATTCTACCCACTGCCTCATGCACTTCCCCCACACTCACAACTCGCTTTTCCTCACTCCTACAAGATGTTAATCCTCCTTGCCCTATACATGAAATCACAGCTTCCCTATCTTCATCATCATATAACAATTACTGAAAATATTCCCTCCATATTCATGATACCTCTAACTCTCCATTTAACCCCTTCAGGGTCAAAGGCCAAAATCTGAAGTGGTGCTCCAGTGTCCAAGAAATTTTGAAAAAAAAAAAAATTATTTTTTCTTACAGAATTAAAAAGTATATTTTTGTGAAGGTAATAAAACAAAAAAAAATTCTGATCAGTACTTACCAAGATACAACTGCCGAGAAGTTGACCCAAAATGACCCGGTGGCGGCAACATCGACGATTTCCACATACACGCATTTCTTTATTTAACGTTTTTTTGTAGTTTTTTCTTTTCAAATTTTTTTCTTTTCCTACTAACATTTGGGGCCTGAGAGACCAGTACTGTATATAATGTGTATATATAAACTCACTGTATTGAACACAATAATCGCACTAAAGTTATTATATTATTGTTTACCACTTTTGTTTATTACAATAAACATGCACAAATCTTGTATAATACTAATGTTCTATCATATATTTACATATTTACAATCACTGGACATGGTTTTAGAACTGCTGGAGCTTGTGGAACTCCTTGAAACAAGGCACCATGCACAGAGGCACCTTACATTCCTCGCACATAAACCGAGTGTCTTTGCGTCTTTGTTGCCGTCGTTTTGTTTGTGCACAGACAACACGTCTCTTCTGAGCAAATTTCTTCTGAGTTGAAGGAAGCTGTATTATGAAATGATCACCTTCCCTCCTCAAACGCTTGGGCATATTCTCAGGAATTCGAGGACCATGTTGTATTGCAGGTGTTGTTACCTGGTACTTCATTATGAGTTGTCTGACAACAGACAAACAAAATTCACCATACGATGGTCTGTTGCCAGTCTTCATTTGGTACATATTATATGCATTGAGCATTGAAATGTCCATGAGATGGAAGAAAAGTTTCATGTACCACTTGTAACTTTTACGAACACAATCAACAATGCCAATCTGCATGTCACATTTGTCAACCAAGCACATGTTTTGTGTATTATCAATCACTGTCACTTGTTTTCGAATACGTTCATTAGTCACTCAATTAACTTTGCCACTGTCTTGCATTTCGTTAGGGTGAATGGTTGTCAACAATGTGACATCTTGTTTGTCATGCACCGTAATGCAGTAAACACCGTAATGGCAGTAAACACCTGCACGTCATCACCACGAGCACCTGCGTTGAACCTGGGCATATGTTTACAATTAGAATGCACTGTGCCACACACATCTGTCTTGTTCACTCGCAAGAAATCACTGAGTAAAGGGCTTGTGTACCAGTTATCGGTATATAATGTGTATGCCCCTTACCAAGATAAGGTGCCATCATGCTTCTCACTACGTCACCTGAGATACCCAATAACATCTTGGTATCTTTCAATGTTTTACTTCCCATGTATACAACAATATCCAACACCAGGCCACTGTCACAGTCACAGAGTACAAACAGTTTTATACCAAAGCGTTTCCTCTTGCTCGGTATATACTGCTTGAATGACAGTCTTCCTTTGAACAAAATCAAAGACTCGTCAATTACAAGATTCTTGAATGGATAAAAGTACATGCTGAACTTTTGTTTGAGATACATAAAAACATTTCTAATCTTGTATAACCTGTCACTTCGTCAGGCCTGGTTTTGTCAGAGAAGGTGCAACATACATAAGTAAGATAAACCAGTTCACTGGGATGATTTCACTGAGATGGGGTTAGAAAATTAGCCAATCTGTGGACCAGTATGCTTTTATATTATGCTTATAGACATGAGGCATAAGCATTATTGTTGCAAAAAGCAAATACATTTCTGCAACAGTCGTCTCTTATCACCGGTGTAGTCTTGACTGTGGTGATATCATCGTATTTGCCATGGTGTACTCAAAATACTTGTTACTTTCCCTGACAATAATTTCCATCAAGGGTTGGTCAAAGAATATTTCAAAAAATTCCAGTTCATTGGCCGTGTTTGCAAGGGGACAAGTAGGTAGAATTCCACTTTGAGAGTCATCAAAGTGGTGGGGCTTGGGAACAAAATTGGGATTTTGCTGCCAATCCCAGATATGGATTGCTGGTGGATACTGGACATTATAGGCTGGTTGTGCGGGTAGTTGTGGTCGTTGTGGGCTAGTGGCTGACACACCACTTTGTCCGTGAACTGCAGAGTCAGCAGCGTGGGTCCCAGCCTGGGCTGGTAAGTCACGCATGGCCGTGGCACTACCATCACCACTACCACCATCTACTGATGCCTGTGGTCTATCCATGCCAAGTGTAGCCACATCATCCTCACTTTCACTGTCTATTCCTGATGTAGGGCCACGGGATGTACTCCGTCCCCTGGGCACTGCATAGGGTACACTACCCGAGCGCATGTGGCGGCGTACATACTGACGTTTCACTGGTGAATATGTTTCCTCACTATCACTACTCGAATGATCGTCAAGAGCAATAAAATCACAATCCACATCACTATCATCATCATTACTGAAGTCAGAGGCCTGGCCACGCGAAAACAATAGTTTTCTCTTGCATTGAGGTATAACTGACTGTGACTGAGGAGTGCCCACACCAGAGGTAGAAGGTTAAGGATCGTCAGGGTTTTCTGCGCTATTATCGATATCCTGGTCATTCCTTTCGGTCACTAACTGATCAGAGCCAAAAAATTCGTCTTCATTTCCACTTCCATCAGAGTCAGAACTATCAGATAGGAAGAGGAGAGTCCCAATTTTCCTTGGAGTGAGAGCTGACTTGCGACGAGGCATGGTGAACAAGGGTAACTGAGCTGGCGTTCCCACAATGCTATGCGGGTGCCTAGATTTTTTGTTTATGGCACACACCCACCACGCAGACCTGTTCTCTCACATGAAGGCCCATGAGCATTTTCGCGCTAAATTTGACAGTACTAGAATTTTGGCGTAGATCTACAGTTTGGACACTGAACGTGAAGCCGTAGATCTATGGGATGGACCTTGAAAGGGTTAATAACTCTCCTCTCCTATTTTTAACTATCAAATCCATTCGTTCAGTAGGCCTCCTCAACTTTTCAATCCCACCCCAAAACTTTTTCTTTTTTTTCAAGAAAATTTGTTGATATATATATACATATATATATATATACTCGCCTAGTTGTGGTTGCAGGGGTCGATTCACAGCTCTTAGCCCTGCCTCTTCACTGGTCGCTACTGGGGTCACTCCCCTCAAGGAAGGTTCCTTGATGTTGGTGAGAGGCTCTTGATTTAGGGAATTGGATCTGTGCTCCAGTTCCCCGAATTAAGCCTGAATGCCTTCCACACATCCCCCCCCCCCCAGGCGCTGTATAATCCTCTGGGTTTAGCGCTTCCCCCTTGATTATAATAATAATACTGGGTCACTCTTCCTGCTCCATGAGCTTTATCATATCCTCCCTATCTCTCCTGTCCTTCAGTGTCATCAGATTGATTTCCCTTAGCCTCTCCTCGTAGGGTATGCCCCTTGTGTGTGTGTGTGTGTGTGTGTGTGTGTACTCACCTAGTTGTACTTGCCTAGCTGTGAATGCATGGGTTGAGTCACAGCTCCTGGCTGTGCTTCTTCACTGGCCACTACTAGGTCACTCTTCCTGCTCCATGAGCTTTATCATACCTCTTCTTAAAGCTATGTATGGATCCTGCCTCCACTACATCACTTCCCAGACTATTCCACTTCTTGACAACTCTGTGACTGAAAAATACTTCCTAACAAACCTGTGATTCATCAGAGTCTTCAGCTTTCAACTGTGACCCCTTGTTACTGTGTCCCATCTCTGGAACATTCTGTCTGTCCACCTTGTTGATTCCTCTCAGTATTTTATATGTCGTTATTATATTCCCCCATCTCTCCTGTCTCCAGTGTCGTCAGGTCGATTTCCCTTAACCTCTTCTCATAGGACATACCTCTTACCTCCAAGACTAGTCTTGTTGCAAACCTTTGAACTTTCTCTAGCTTCCTTACATGCTTTGCTAGGTGTGGGTTCCAAACTGGTGCTGCATACTCCAATATGGGCCTAATGTAAACAGTGTACAGGGTCTTGAATAATTCCTTATTAAGACGTCGGAATGCTGTTCTGAGGTTTGCTAGGCGCCCATATGCTGCAGCAGTTATTTGGTTGATGTGCGCTTCAGGAGATGTGCCTGGTGTTATACTCGCCCCAAGATCCTGTTCCTTGAGTGAGGTTTGTAGTCTCTGGCCCCTGAGACTGTACTCTGTATGCGGTCTTCTTTGCCCTTCCCCAATCTTCATGACTTTGCATTTTGTGGGGTTGAACTCTAAGAGCCAGTTGCTGGACCAGGCCTGCAGCCTGTCCAGATCCCTTTGTAGTTCTGTCTGGTCCTCGTCCGATTGAATTCTCATCAACTTCACATCATCTGCAAACAGGGACACTTCGGAGTCTATTCTTTCCATCATGTCATTTACAAATACCAGAAACAGCACCAGTCCTAAGACTGACCCCTGTGGAACACCGCTCATCACAGGTGCCCACTCAGATACCTCGCCACGCACCATGACTCGCTGTTGTCTTCCTGACGGTTATTCCCTGATACATTGCAATGCTTTCCCTGTTATCCCTGCCTGGTCCTCCAGCTTTTGCACTAATTTCTTGTTAGGAACTATGTCAGACGCCTTCTTATAGTCCAAGAAAATGCAATCTACCCACCCCTCTCTCTCTTGTCTTACTGCTGTCACCATGTCATAGAACTCCAGTAGGTTTGTGACACATGATTTCCTGTCTCTGAATTTATGCTGGCTGTCGCTGATAAGTTCATTCCTTTCTAGGTGCTCCACCACTCTTCCCTTGATAATCTTCTCCATGACTTTGCATATTGCACATGTTAGTGAGACCGGTTTGTAGTTTAATGCTTCTTGTCTGTCTCCTTTTTTAAAAAATGGGACAACATTTGCTGTCTTCCATAACTCCGGTAGTTGCCCTGTTTCGATAGATGTCTTGCAGATTGTTGTTAGTAGTACACATAGTGCCTCTGCTCCCTCTCTCAGGACCCATGTAGAGATGTTATCTGGCCCCTTCGCCTTTGAGGTATCTAGCTCACTTAGCAGCCTCTTCACTTCTTTCTCAGTTGTATATATTGTGTCCAACACTTGATGGTGAACCCCGCCTCTCCATCTTTCTAGAGTCCCTTCTGTCTCCACTGTGAACACTTCTCACATACTTTGTGGTTGTTTCTTGTGATCTCCCCTCCCTTCCTCAGCCTGATTACCTGGTCCTTGACTGTTGTTTTCCTCCTGATGTGGCTGTACAACAGCTTTGGATCAGATTTGGCTTTCACTGCTGTGTCATTTTTGTATTGCCGTTGGGCCTCCTTTCTTACCTGTGCATATTTATTTTTGGCTCTACGACTGCTCTTCTTATTCTTCTGGGTCCTTTGCCTTCTATATTTCTACCATTCTCTAGCACACTTGGTTTTGGCCTCCCTACACCTTTGGGTGAACCATGGGCTCATCCTGGCTTTTTCGTTATTTCTGTTACCCTTCAGTACAAATCTCTCCCCAGCTTCCTTGCATATTGTTGTCACATATTCCATCATCTGATGCACGCATGAACAAAGATCACTTACTACTCTCAGGTGACTTCAATATAAATCTCCTGCAAGACCAGGACCCACACGTTACAGAATTCACAAACACAATGAGTAACTGCATGTTGCTACCAACAGTAACAAAACCTACAAGAGTTACAGAGACTAGTGTTTCCCTACTTGACCACATCTGGACCAACACCATATCCCCCTTAAGATCAGGCCTAATCACAGATAATACCACAGACCATTACCCTACCTTCCTCATAACAAACCTTGGCAAATTACCCCTAGACACTACTAAAGACACTTTCAGACTTCACAATGAGGCAGCTATTAAAAACTTCACAACAGTAGTGACAAACATTGACTGGCACACTGAGCTAGAAATCTATAGAGACATTGACGAATGTATTAATAATTTTCTAAAAAAGACCCAATACCTCTATAACAAGCACTTCCCTAAAAAACTAAACAGATGACAGCTAAGAGACTGAACAGTCCCTGGCTAACACCCAGCATTCTCAAATCCATAAATACAAAACGCCAATATGAAAAACAGTACAGAATGGGCCACATAACCAGAGTCCAAACAAAACGTTACTCGTCAATCCTAACCAGCCTGATAAGAAGGGCAAAAAAAAAATTGTATTATGAGAACAGATTATCCAACTTACGAGGTGATATAAAAAAGACCTGGAAAACCCTTTCAGAAATTCTAGGCCTGTACATTGCAGAGTCACTTGTTTGCACAGAACTGCTTAATGCCTCAAATGATGTAGTGGAAGTTTTAGCAGTAAAGGTCGAGAACCAAAACCTAGTCATTGTGGTAGTCTACAAGCCTCCGGATGCAACATCCCAGCAATTCCAGGAACAGCTGTTAAAAATTGACCACTGTCTGGAAAAACTTCCAGCTCCTGCACCCAACATCTTGCTCCTGGAGGATTTCAACTTAAGGCACCTAAAATGGAGGAATATAGCAAATAATATTGTTGCAGTAATAACACCAGGAGGCAGCTCTGATGAAAACTCACACTCACGCGAGCTTTTAAATCTCTGCACAAAATTCCATTTAAACCAGCAAATAATAGAGCCTACTAGACTGGAGAATACACTAGACCTCATCTTCATTAACAATGATGATCTGATAAGAAATGTCACCATATCAAAAACAATATACTCAGATCACAACATAATTGAGGTTCAGACATGTATGCGTGGAGCCCCAGACCGACATAATGAGACAAGTCACGAGGGAGCATTCACCAAATTCAACTTCAATAACAAAACCATAAAGTGGGACCAAGTAAACCAAGTCCTAACCGATATAAGCTGGGAAGATATACTAAGCAACACAGACCCCAACTTATGCCTAGAACAGATTAACTTGGTGGTACTCGATGTATGCACAAGGCTTATTCCTCTAAGAAAAAGGAGGAGTAGATGTAAAATAGAAAGAGACAGACGACGGAAAAGAATAACAGAATGGCTAAAAGAGGTCAATATATCTGAAATGAGTAGGGAGACACTGGTCAGAGAAATAGCAAGCATCGAACTTAAGCTAAAGGAAACTTATAGGAGTCAGGAATCGCGGGAAGAACTAAAAGCCATAAATGAAATCGAAAGAAACCCAAAGTATTTCTTCTCCTATGCCAAATCAAAGTCGAGAACAACGTCCAGTATTGGGCCCCTACTTAAACAAGATGGGTCCTACACAGATGACAGCTAGGAAATGAGTGAGCTACTCAAGTCCCAATATGACTCAGATTTTAGCAAGCCGCTAACCAGACTGAGAGTCGAAGATCAAAATTAATTTTTTATGAGAGAGTCACAGAATTTGGTTAACACAAGCCTATCCGATGTTATCCTGACGCCAAATGAATTCGAACAGGCGATAAATGACATGCCCATGCACTGCTCCAGGGCCAGACTCATGGAACTCCGTGTTCATCAAGAACTGCAAGAAGCCCCTATCACGAGCCTTTTCCATCCTATGGAGAGGGAGTATGGACACGGGGGTCGTCCTACAGTTACTAAAAACAACAGACATAGCCCCACTCCACAAAGGGGGCAGTAAAGCAACAGCAAAGAACTACAGACCGATAACACTAACATCCCATATCATAAAAATCTTTGAAAGGGTCCTAAGAAGCAAGATCACCACCCATCTAGAAACCCATCAGTTACACAACCCAAGGCATCATGGGATTAGAACAGGTCGCTCCTGTCTGTCTCAACTATTAGATCACTACGACAAGGACCTAGATGCACTAGAAGACAAAAAGAATGCAGATGTAATATATACAGACTTTGCAAAAGCCTTCAACAAGTGTGACCATGGGTAATAATGCACAAAATACGTGCTAAAGGAATAGCAGGGAAAGTCGATAGATGGATCTATAATTTCCTCTCTAACAGAACACAGAGAGTAGTACTCAACAGAGTAAAGTCCGAGGCAGCTACGGTGAAAAGCTCTGTTCCACAAGGCACAGTACTCGCTCCCATCTTGTTCCTCATCCTCATATCTGACATAGACAAGGATGTCAGCCACAGCACCGTGTCTTTCTTTGCAGATGACACCCGAATCTGCATGACAGTGTCTTCCATTGCAGACACTGCAAGGCTCCAGGCGGACATCAACCAAATCTTTCAGTGGGCTGCAGAAAACAATATGAAGTTAAACGATGAGAAATTTCAATTACTCAGATATGGTAAACATGAGGAAATTAAATCTTCATCAGAGTACAAAACAAATTCTGGCCACAAAATAGAGCGAAACACCAACGTCAAAGACCTGGGAGTGATCATGTCGGAGGATCTCACCTTCAAGGACCATAACATTGTATCAATCGCATCTGCTAGAAAAATGACAGGATGGATAATGAGAACCTTCAAAACTAGGGAGGCCAAGCCCATGATGACACTCTTCAGGTCACTTGTTCTATCTAGGATGGAATATTGCTGCACACTAACAGCATCTTTCAAGGCAGGTGAAATTGCTGACCTAGAAAATGTACAGAGAACCTTCACAGTGCGCATAACGGAGATAAAACACCTCAATTACTGGGAGCGCTTGAGGTTCCTAAACCTGTATTCCATGGAATGTAGGCGTTAGAGATACATGATTATATACACCTGGAAAATCCTTGAGAGACTAGTACCGAACTTGCACACGAAAATCACTCACTACGAAAGCAAAAGACTTGGCAGACGATGCAACATCCCCCCAATGATAAGCAGGGGTGTCACTAGCACATTAAGAGACCATACAATAAGTGTCGGGGGCCCGAGACTGTTCAACTGCCTCCCAGCATACATAAGGGGGATTACCAACAGACCCCTGGCAGTCTTCAAGCTGGCACTGGACAAGCACCTAAAGTCAGTTCCTGACCAGCCGGGCTGTGGCTCGTACGTTGGTTTGCGTGCAGCCAGCAGTAACAGCCTGGTTGATCAGGCTCTGATCCACCAGGAGCAATTGTCACAGACCGGGCCGCGGGGGCGTTGACCCCCGGAGCTCTCTCCAGGTAAACTCCAGGTAATTTCTGTTACTGGTTTTCCAGCCAATTTTCTCTCCTACTGAACGTCTTGCAGGAAATTCCTCATGACTGTGTAGTCCCCCCTTTTGTAGTTCGTTTTTTCCTGTCCTGTTCCTGCTACCCTCTCCGCTTGTAGCTCAACTATGTAATCAAAGCGTAGAACTACATGATCACTCGCTCCAAGGTGCCTTTTGTACATGATATCCTCGATGTCCGAACTACTCAAGGTGAATACTAGGTCCAGTTTTGCTGGATCGTCTTCACCTCTCTCTCTGGTTGTGTCTCTAACATGACGATGCATGAGGTTTTGTGTATGTATGTAAAAGGCAGATGTGATACAAGGAAAATGGAAGCAGCAAGTTTGAAACAGGTAAAGGTTTATAAAGTAAAGGAGGAGGCAGTTAGGGTAACATGTATACTATTGGAGGATAGATGGGCTAGTGAGAGTATAGGCAATGGGGTTGAAGATATATAAGGCACAGTACTACTAACGACATTATGCTGCCCCTCCCCCACACATGTTCTAAAACACAAACACATAGAATGAAAGATTATGATATATTTGCACACTTACTGAGGTTTTAATGCTCAGTGATGCATCCTTTAATGCCTAATCACGTCCCTCAGCCATGTAGGAAGACTCACACAAACTCTTGAGGGATTAGGGAGGTATATTATTCCATGCCTCATGCAGAACAGCCTCCAGCCGCTGGATGGAACTGATATCCTTGCCCAGTAAACTTAGTTTCATTATTGACCAGAGGCTCTTAATAGGGTTTAGGTCTGGAGAATTGCCTGGCCAGTCATTAAAGAACTTCATTTCACAGTCCTTAATCCACTGAACTACAGATTTGGCGGTATGGCATGGTACACTGTCTGCATAAAAACCGTAGCCCCAAACTTGTCAAATGCCTCAGGTAAATTGTCACACAATGACTCCAGGGAATTATACTGGTTCATATGCTGGTTTTGGGAAAGCACAATGAGTTCACCAACACTCTGAGCACTGAAACACCCCCAAACCATGAGCGAGTCTGAGTGTTTGGTGGTCCCGCAGGTGTAGCGTGGGTCTAGCAGGTCACTACCTCTGGGCTGGTACACATGTTTTCCATGGTTGCAGGTGACGGTGAAGGTTGCTTCATCACTCCAGAGTACTTCAGACCACTGTTGAGCATTCCAATGAAGGTATTTCTTTGCATAATCCAGCCTATGTTTCTTCTGTGGCTTGGAGAGGATTGATTTCTTAACCTGGCAGTGACAACTGTAGCCCAGTTCTAACACACATCTGTTAACAAACACCTCTGAGAGAAGATGTGGGTTCTTTTCTTTCAATTCTCTAGCAGTGTGAAGGCTTACTCAGCCCTGTAACAACTTCAGTAAGTATTACTAAGGCTGGCTCCTCCTCAGGAAAATTAATGAATAGAAAAAGAAATAATAATTCACAAAGATAAACACTTTATTATTTATTAAAGCAAACATAAAACAATAAAACATGAAAGGTAAATCCTATTTGAAAGAAAAATGAAAAATGAAATGAATAAAATAACATTTGAACTCAATGCTAATATATATATGGGTGTCTGGTGTTGGTGACACTGTTGTTGAAATCGTAGCCGTTGCTGATGTGGGGGGGGGTCGCAGGTGTTGGTGACCACCACTGGCTAGTTCTTCACAGAGTATCGCCGTGAGTATTTTATCCTGATGACAGGAAAGCAGGTTCTTTACCGCTGCAATGATGTGAGGTTATGTCCTGCAATTTCATACAGGTGTACAGGCAATTAGATCCAAAATGGGGAAGTCTCTGGACGTTAGTCCTTCTCCATCCGTTCTTCTACTTGATTGACAGGTGACCCTCTCTGTCATCCAAGCTGAAAAGATAGACAGGTTACCCACTGCTTAAATAATCGCTCTCCATGATAAGTACAATACCTAAAAGATGTGGTGATCATTACAACAGTCAACCTAGAGCAAGACTGAAAGGACTAAGTTTATTATTGGTCAAAAGTGACGCTTTCAACCAATAAATCCACTAGAATACAAGGCAGGCATGTACTTACAGTAGTGTTGGGAACTGTGAGTCGAGTGATTTACTGTTTGACCAGAGCCCCACACGTCACCTTTCGGGGGGGGGAAGAGGGAGGGGAAGGGATAGTGGGAGCTAGACTGACCCTACGTTAACAAGCAGCCAGCAATCAAACTATCACTTTAGGGGTGGGGGAGAAAAGGTGGGAGCTTGACTTACCCTACCTTAACAAGTAGCCGGCAATGAAACTATTGTTACTATGTACTTCCTCTCTCTTCCTATCTATTGAACTTTTCCCTCACACTCCCCCATACCAAGACTTAGAGTCAAGGAGTATAAGAAGAATAGGCGAGGAAAAAGTTCTAACATGTGGAAGTCGCGTAAGGCAAGAAATCTTCTACTGACTGTCACGACTTAACCAGTCAGAGAAATAATTGGTTGAACCATTGATGTACACAATATGGAACTTAAAAGCCTGGAGTGCCAATGTCCACCTCAAGAGGCGACTGTTGGTTCCCTTAAAAGTTTCTAGGTATATCAAAGGTTTGTGGTCCATTTCTAAAATGAATTCTTTTCCCAGCAAATAAAATTTAAGTTTGGAGATACCCCACACAAAGGCTAAACATTCCTTTTCTATGGTGGAGTATCTCGTTTCTGTGGGAAGGATTTTCTGGCTTAGGAAGCATACAGGGAAGGGAGTACCATCATGGTATTGTAGTAACACTGCACCTAAGCCAGTATTGGAGGCATCAGTTCTTAAACAAAATGTTTTATTAATATCTGGAATCTTAAGTATAGGGTCTTTCGAAAAGATACTTTTAATCTCATTAAACTTTTCCCGAGCTACGTCGGAAGGTTCAAGAGGTTCCTTCACAAGTCGGTTCCTGACCAGCCGGGCTGTGGCTCGTACGTTGGTTTGTGTGCAGCCAGCAGCAACAGCCTGGTTGATCAGGCTCTGATCCACCAGGAGGCCTGGTCACAGACCGGGCCGCGGGGGCGTTGACCCCCGGAACTCTCTCCAGGTAAACTCCAGGTAAACAGACTTTTTAAGGAAGTCGGATAAGATGCCTGTAAGATCTGGAGTTTACCTGGAGTTTACCTGGAGAGAGTTTCGGGGGTCAACGCCCCCGCGGCCCGGTCTGTGACCAGGCCTCCTGGTGGATCAGCCCCTGATCAACCAGGCTGTTGCTGCTGGCTGCACGCAAACCAACGTACGAGCCACAGCCCGGCTGATCAGGAACTGACTTTAGGTGCTTGTCCAGTTCCAGCTTGAAGACTGCCAGGGGTCTGTTGGTAATCCCCCTTATGTGTGCTGGGAGGCAGTTGAACAGTCTCAGGCCCCTGACACTTATTGTATGGTCTCTTAACGTGCTAGTGACACCCCTGCTTTTCATTGGGGGGATGGTGCATCGTCTGCCAAGTCTTTTGCTTTCGTAGTGAGTAGTGATTTTCGTGTGCAAGTTCGGTACTGTCCCTCTAGGATTTTCCAGGTGTATATAATCATGTATCTCTCCCGCCTGCATTCCAGGGAATACAGGTTTAGGAACCTCAACGCTCCCAGTAATTGAGGTGTTTTATCTCCGTTATGCGCGCCGTGAAAGTTTGTCTGTACATTTTCTAGGTCGGCAATTTCACCTGCCTTGAAAGGTGCTGTTAGAGTGCAGCAATATTCCAGCCTAGATAGAACAAGTGACCTGAAGAGTGTCATCATGGGCTTGGCCTCCCTAGTTTTGAAGGTTCTCATTATCCATCCTGTCATTTTTCTAGCAGATGCGATTGATACAATGTTATGGTCCTTGAAGGTGAGATCCTCCGACATGATCACTCCCAGGTCTTTGACGTTGGTGTTTCGCTCTATTTCGTGGCCAGAATTTGTTTTGTACTCTGATGAAGATTTAATTTCCTCATGTTTACCATATCTGAGTAATTGAAATTTCTCATCGTTGAACTTCATATTGTTTTCTGCAGCCCACTGAAAGATTTGGTTGATGTCCGCCTGGAGCCTTGCAGTGTCTGCAATGGAAGACACTGTCATGCAGATTCGGGTGTCATCTGCAAAGGAAGACACGGTGCTGTGGCTGACATCCTTGTCTATGTTGGATATGAGGATGAGGAACAAGATGGGAGCTAGTACTGTGCCTTGTGGAACAGAGCTTTTCACAGTAGCTGCCTCGGACTTTACTCTGTTGACGACTACTCTCTGTGTTCTGTTAGTGAGGAAATTATAGATCCATCGACCGACTTTTCCTGTTATTCCTTTAGCGCGCATTTTGTGCGCTATTACGCCATGGTCACACTTGTCGAAGGCTTTTGCAAAGTCTGTATATATTACATCTGCATTCTTTTTGTCTTCTAGTGCATTTAGGACCTTGTCGTAGTGACCCAGTAGTTGAGACAGACAGGAGCGACCTGTTCTAAACCCATGTTGCCCTGGGTTGTGTAACTGATGGGTTTCTAGATGGGTGGTGATCTTGCTTCTTAGTACCCTTTCAAAGATTTTTATGATATGGGATGTTAGTGCTATTGGTCTGTAGTTCTTTGCTGTTGCTTTACTGCCCCCTTTGTGGAGTGGGGCTATGTCTGTTGTTTTTAGTAACTGAGGGACGACCCCCGTGTCCATGCTCCCTCTCCATAGGATGGAAAAGGCTCGTGATAGGGGCTTCTTGCAGTTCTTGATGAACACAGAGTTCCATGAGTCTGGCCCTGGGGCAGAGTGCATGGGCATGTCATTTATCGCCTGTTCGAAGTCATTTGCGTCAGGATAACATCGGATAGGCTTGTGTTAATCAAATTTTGTGGCTCTCTCATAAAAAATTCATTTTTATCTTCGACTCCAGTCTGGTTAGCGGCTTGCTAAAAACTGAGTCATATTGGGACTTGAGTAGCTCACTCATTTCCTTGCTGTCATCTGTGTAGGACCCATCTTTTTTAAGTAGGGGCCCAATACTGGCGTTGTTCTCGATTTTGATTTGGCATAGGAGAAGAAATACTTTGGGTTTCTTTCGATTTCATTTATAGCTTTTAGTTCTTCCCGCGATTCCTGACTCCTAAAGGATTCTTTTAGCTTAAGTTCGATGCTGCTATTTCTCTGACCAGTGTCTCCCTGCGCATTTCAGATATATTGACCTCTTTTAGCCGCACTGTTATTCTTTTCCGTCGCCTGTAAAGGGAGTGCCTGTCTCTTTCTATTTACATCTACTCCTCCTTTTTCTTAGAGGAATAAGCCTTGTGCATACATCGAGTGCCACCGAGTTAATCTGTTCTAGGCATAAGTTTGGGTCTGTGTTGCTTAGTATATTTCCCAGCTTATATCGGTTAGGACTTGGTTTACTTGGTCCCACTTTATGTTTTTGTTATTGAAGTTGAATTTGGTGAATGCTCCCTCGTGACTAGTCTCATTTTGTCGGTCTGGGGCTCCTCGCATACATGTCTGAACCTCAATTATGTTGTGATCTGAGTATATTGTTTTTGATTATGGTGACATTTCTTATCAGATCATCATTGTTAGTGAATATGAGGTCTAGTGTTTTCTCCAGTCTAGTAGGCTCTATTATTTGCTGGTTTAAATTGAATTTTGTGCAGAGATTTAAAAGCTCGTGTGAGTGTGAGTTTTCATCAGAGCTGCCTCCTGGTGTTATTACTGCAACAATATTATTTGCTATATTCCTCCATTTTAGGTGCCTTAAGTTGAAATCCCCCAGGAGCAAGATGTTGGGTGCAGGAGCTGGAAGATTTTCCAGACAGTGGTCAATTTTTTTAACAGCTTTTTCCTGGAATTGCGGGGAAAGTTCAAAACCCAGGCTTGTAGACTAAACCCCAATGACTAGGTTTTGGTTCTCGAACCCTTTTCTGCTAAAACTTTTAAATATGTTTATTTTAAAGGGTTTAAGCAGTTCTGTGCAAACAAGTGGGCCCCCTGCAATGTACAGGCCAACCCCCCCCCCCTTTTTTCCCGTTTTTCTCTGGCACATCTGTATGGGGGTTTTAACCTTTGGGGTCCAATTTCATTGTCCAAGTGATTTCCCCCTTTTGTGGGTCTCAGTGAAAGCCGCGAACATTTCCCCTTTTCCCGCAAGCATCCCCGGTGAAAGATTTTTTTGTTGTTTGGGTTTCGGCTTTAGACCCTGTAATTTGCAAAGAAGAATGTATCGGACTGGTGGTATTGTTGGTAGGGGGGGGGGGATTTTTTTCCGGCATTGTATCTGTATCTGTTGGTTTGGGTGGAGGCCATGCTGGGGTTTCCCACTCCAGGAATGATGGTTTTGGGTGTACGATTTTCCCATTTCCTCCCATTTTTTTTTCCCTTCCTGGCACTAAAAAAACCTCTCCCTCTTGAGGGGCTGTGGCTACCGGGTTTTCCAGGGCCCTGGAGTTTTGATCTTTTTGTTGCTTTCAAAAGGGAGTAGATTACAATCTTGGCTTGTGGGGATTGTTTGAGAACAATAATACGAAAAGAACTTCAGCTAAATTTTATGATTTAAAGGCTAGGGAGATGACACCAGTGAGCCCTCTATCATCATTTATAAGGAGGACCCACTGCTATGGTGCATCCCAAAAAAATAAAACTTTTGGATGTCATACCCCCGGGGCTCCGGCTGGGTTAAAAGTATCTTTGGCGGTTAAACCACCCCCAGATGTAGCCCAAACGAAATGTAAACTTTGCCAGATGGATTTTTGTACCCCCTGCGTCATTATTTTGGGGTGCGATAAAAAATTTAAGAATTTTGAAACAACTCACTCAGAAGGTTTAAGAAAAGCTAAGTATTTTTCACAGTGGTATATTACAGACCTTCTGGAGAAAAAACCCCGACTTTTTTACTGTAAATAAAGCATTACCACATGTACTCACCTATTTTTACTCACCATTTGTGGTTGCAGGGTCGGTCACAGCTCCGGGCCCCCCCTCTTCGCTGATTGCTACTAGGTCCTCCTCCCTGCCCCATGGCTCATCAACCTCGCCTTAAAACATGTATGTTCCCGCCTCCCCCACATCATTTTTAGGGTATTCCATGGCCGATTCTCTAGATGAAGAAATACTTCCCAACATCCCTTTTTATTCATCTGAGTCTTCAACTTCCCAAATTTTGACCTCTTGTGTTGTGCCCATCTTGGAACATCCCGTCTTTGTCCAAACCCCGTCTATTTCCCCGGGAGATTTTTTATGTCTTTTGTTCCCCCCGACCTCCCGGCCTCCAGTGTCGTCAGGCCGATTTCCCTCAACCTTTCTTCATAACAATCCCCCAGTCTGGGACTGTTTGTTGCAAAAATTTGACTTTTTTCCCAATTTTTTGGTGCTTGACTAGGTGTGGTTCCCAAAATGGTGTGCTACTCCCGTATGGGCCCGACGTAGATGGTTACAGAGTCTTAACGAATCCTTACTGAGGTATGGAACGCTACCGTAGGTTTTTCGGCGCCGATGCTGCAGCAGTTATCTGATTGATGTGCGCCTCAGGAGATATGTCGGTGTTTTACTCACCCCCAGATCTTTTTCCTTTGTGAGGTTTGCAGTCTTTTGGCCCTTAAACTATTTGGTCGCGGTCTTCTTTGCCCCTTCCCCCCCTCTTCATGACTTTGCATTTGGGAGGGTTAAATTCAAAGGGCCAGTTGCTGGGCCCGGCTTGTAGCTGTCCAGATC
>NC_069464.1:27352835-27394338 GCF_026875155.1 Cherax quadricarinatus | reverse complement strand
TCCCCGGGAGTTTTAACTCGACACCTGCAACCCCAAAGTAGATGAACAACTAGGTGATACAACACACACACACCACACACACACACACACACACATGCAACACAAAGTGGTCATTGCTGTGTATAATCCACCACGAACTGCAGGGGGCCAAAGGGGGGAATATGAAAGAGCAACAGAGCAATGGGGACACACTTGCTGAGGGGGAAAGAAGAGCTCACTCCAGCAGAGCAAAGTTGCTGGTTATGGGGGATTTCAACCACGGGAGATTGCTGGGAAAAACCTGGGCCACAGGGGGTCCCGAAACGGGAGAGCGGGGTTTTGGACGGGGTGCTGGAAAACCTCAGCACCAACATGTTAAGGACACTACCAAGTGAGAGGGGGGGTAAACCAGCAAGATTGGACCTTGTTTTTACCCTGGGCAGCTCAGACTTTTGAGGACTCAAATGAGAGTCCCCTGGGAGCTAGCGCCACGTGGTTTCTGGCTTTAAACATATAACTGCAAGTGGAGAGAACAACAGGGTAGAAGGGGGAAAACCTGACTAAAAAGGGGGGGACTACATGGGTGAAAAAATTCATGGGGGAGGTCCAGGGGACAAAATGGCAGGAAAGCCATAAATGAAATATGGAATATGTAGCAAAAAAATGCAAGGAGGCGGGAAAGGTTTTCTTTCCCCAAAGGGGCAACTAACAAGGGGGAAGCCCCAGAACACCCCGGTTTACCCGACGGTGTAAGGAGGCAAAAACAAAGTGCAATAAGAATAAAAAGTACAGAAGGCAGAGAACCACGAAAATAGGGGATCACCAGAGCCGGGAAATGAGTACGCACAGGTAAGGAGGAGGCCCGCGACATTAAAAGAAAATGACAAGCATCGAGAATCAAAACTGCCCCAAACTTTTGTATAGCCCATTAGGAGGGAAAACAACAGTCAAAGACCAGGGGATCAATTAAGGACAGAAGGTGGAGAACTCACAAAAAAATCAGGAGGGATTGAGGGCTGAACGGAATTTTAAGGGAATTTTTTACAGTAGAGACAGAAGGGGGTGGGAAGCAGCACAGAAGGAACATCGGGGAATATACCAACAAATGTTGGATGAATACGAAAACGAGGGGGGAGGGGAAGAAGCTCTTAAGTGACCTTTACACCTCAAAGGCGAGGGACCGGGCAACAACTCCCCATGGGGCCCCTTTGAGAAGGAGCAAGATGCTGTGTGGCCTCTAACCCCAATCTTAAAACACACCCCCTTGAAAGGGGCAACTACCGAGAAAGGAAGACAGCTAAGTAGTCCCCATATTTAAAAAGGGAAAACAGAAACGAGCACTAAACTACGGGGACCTGTGCTCTGACATTATTGGTAAAAAGTCAGGAGAAGTTTATCGGAGGAGAGGGGGTCGAACCCGGGAAAGGAAAAAGATTATAAATGAAAACGCAGGGGTTCAGGAAGGCAAATCTTGTATCACAAAATCCGGAGTTTTTGACAAGGACGAAGTAAGGGGGGGGGGGGGGGGGGGGGGGGGGGGTGGGGGGGGGGGGGGCCCCCGGGGGGGGGGTGGGGGGGGGGGGGGGGGGGGGGGGGGGGGCTGAAGAGGTATCACGGGGCGCCTGTTACGAGGGGGTCCCACAGGGGCAGTTCTGGGACCAGGCTTTTTTTGATATATGTGAACAAAAGAGGGAAGGAATAACCTAAGTGCCCCTGTTCGAGATGACGGAAGTTTATGAGAAAAAATTAAATCGGACGGGGATGGGGCAGGACTGAAAAAGAGACCGGGAAGGGGTGGACATGTGGTCGAACTGGGTCCTCGAATTCAAACCAGCCAAATGCAAATCGAAGATTGGGGGGGGGCAAAGAAACCGCAACGAATATAGCTAGGTGGACAAAAATACAGACCTCACTCAGGGGAAAGCCTTTGGGGGGACCATAACACCCGGTACAACCGGAGGCACACATCAACCCCAAAAAACCGTGCAGCATACGGGGGCCTGGCAAACCTGAGAAAAGCGTTCCGTACCTCAATAAGGGGAAACGTTCAAGACACGTACACTGTGTAGTTAGGCCCATATGGAGTATGCCACCAGTCTGGAACCCACACCTGGTCAAGCACTCAGAAATTAGAGAAAGTACAAAGGTTTGCAACAAAGGAGTCCCCCGAGCCAAGGGATTTGTACAGGAAAGGGTTTAAGGGAAATCGGACTGACGACACTGGAGGACGAAGGGTCAGGGGGGGCGATCGACATACAAGATCTGCGGGGAATAGACAAGTGGACAGAGAAAGGGTGTTTTCCCGAGAGGGGGCACGGGACAAGGGTCACAACTGGAAGTAAGACTCAGACGAGTCACAGGACGTTTTGGGGTATTCTTCATCTAGGTTGTCAGCAAGTGAATAGCCTAGCAAGTGAAGTAGTGGGGGCAGGAACCATAATAGTTTTAAGAAAAGGGGATGACAAAGCTCAGGGAAAAGAGAGAGAGGGCCAGTACGATCCTGAAGAGGGGGGGCCAGGGGCGAGCTCACCCCCGCAACCCCAATTAGGGGAGTACAATTAGGTAGTACACACACACACACACACACACACACACACCCCACACACACACACACACACACAAATAACCGTGCACGCGCCTAACCTAACACACACAACACACACACACACACCACACACACACACCCCAACACACACACAAAACACCACACAACAACACACACCACCACCACCCAATAACGTGCACGCCCAGTAACCAGAACACAACACACACATCACACACACACAACCACACACACACCACAACACACACACAACAACACACACACCACACACACACACAAACCACACACACACAAAACCACACACAAAACACACAAAACACACAACAACACACACCACCAGTTTTTTAAACACTTTTCAGAAGTAAGTAGACTTTTAAAAATGGATGGTGAGGGGCAGTTAGGGAAAAGGGTTTTTTTTCTGACACACATAAACATAAACACCCTTCCCAACACACATTCACACACACACACACAACACCATGTACACACACACACACACAACACACCACACCACACCAAAACCCCACACACACACAACACACCACAACCCCACAACACACCACACACACAACACCCAAAAACCCGTTTTTTTAGCACTTGAGAAAAGTAAATTAGTAGAACATGGAATGGTGAGGTCATTAGTGAAGAGGATTATTTTTTCTGAGCACACATAACATAAACACCCATTCCCAACACACATTCACACATCACACCCACACTTACACCATGCACACATACACCACATGCACACATACACAACAATCACACATACACACATACAACACATACACACACACATACACACACACACATCACACACACAGTCACACACACACACACACACACACACACACACACAGCACACACACACACACAAACACACATACACACATACACACACACTACACACACACACACCATACACAACACGACAACACACACACACACACATACACACACACACACACACGTACACACACACACACATACACACACACACACATACACTTACACACACAGGAAAGTATAGTAAGCTGTAGTACACACCAACACACATACACAGATATTCACAAGGGTCCGTCCTGTGAACAGACCATCTCTCAATCTTTCTCCTCTCCCCCCCCCCCCTCTTTCTACCCTACGTAGAACTATCTTCTACCTCCTCACACTTTTTTCCTTTACTATTCTTCTCTCTCTCTAAACCTATCTCTCTCTCTCTCTTTTTCCCTCTCCCATTCTCTCCCCTCTAACATCACTTACCTCTAACACCTCCCCTCTAACCATCTCTCACCCCTCTAACATTGTCCCCGTCCCATTATCTCCTCTCCACTCTCCCTTTCCCCACTTCTCTCCCAATCCTCTCCCAACCTCTCCCCCTAGCCTCTCTCCCCTCCCGCTCTTCCATCTCCCCCCTCTTTCCACCCTTCGCCCCCCTCTCTGGCCCCCTCTCTCTCCCCCTCTTTGCCTTCTCTTTCTCTCTCTCTCTCCCCTCCTCTTCCCCCCCCTCTCTCTCTCTCTCTCGTCGTCGCCTCTCCCCCCTCTCTCACTCCTCCTCTTCTCCCGCTCTCTCTCTCTCCTCTTCTATCTCCCTCCTCTCTCTCTCTTCTCTCCCTCTCCTCTCTCTCTCTCCTCTCCCTCTCTCTCTTCTCTCTCTCTTTGCTCGTCTCTCTCCTCTTGCTCTCCTAGTCCCCATTTTTCCCTTCTAACTCTGCCCCCTCTACTCTTACCCTTCACTCTCTCTTCCCCCTCTACCTTTCCATCTCTTCTTCTCTCACAAAAAAAAAAAAAAAAAAAAAATGGGTGGGACTCGCAGGAACCAAGGTCATATGAAATGGTTCTGTAGGAGATGATGAGAGCATGGAAAACGATGGAACAAGAGTGGGAGAGAAAATTAGGAGAGCTTTCCTGAAAAGACTGGAGAAAGAGCCTCTGTGAAATTGGAAAAGAGGTTGGAGAAGGAACAAAGAAATGGGAGGACACAATGTCGAAACTGCAGTAGCCAAGATAAAGGGTCCTAGAAGTTGAGATAAATAGGCTGAAGCGGGTTACAGGGGGCAGTGACCAAGAAGACACAGCATATGAAGCTGGACAGGCCGAACAGAAGGAAAGGAATTATGAATTAGCCTAAGGTCACATCATCCAACCCAAGAGGACCAAGGAGAGAAAGGGAAGATCAGCTGGATGCAGAAAGGAGAGGGTGAAGGGTCGCATGCTGAGGCACAACAAGGCTATCCAGGAGCCACTGGAAAAATCAGGGAGAAACTGACCACATACAGGCAGGATCCAGTAGTCCAGAGGGTGAGGCAATGGGAGGAAAGAAAAGGCAAAATCAGTGTTTTATCCTCGGGCTTCAGGAAGAGAGGAAAGGACACACACTGAAAGGCATGCTGAAGAAAGAAAGGAGATTGAGAAAATCATCATGGAAATAGAGTGGAAGAGATTGGACGAGATTGTAGAATTTTTTCAGAGAATAGGGGGTACTCTAAGGGAGAAAACCGACCAATCAAGATGAATCTCAGGACGAAACAGTGGGTAACAGGATCCTCCCAAGAAGAAAACCCACGATAGAAATACTTGGAAGAGTACAAGAGGGTTCCTAGACAGAGTAACAGAACAAAATCAGAACGACAGGCCGCTGTGGGAGATGACAAAAAGCGAAGGAGCAGGAAAAGAGACAAGGAGGGAACCAGCAGAGGTAAGTCATAGCAGAACAGAACAGCAAGGGCAAGCACCAACAACATACACACACAACAACGTCTCAGAACAATACAAAAACCTATCACACCATCCCAACAACATGACACTACAATCCATACCCCACAGCCTCCACCCAACACCGAGCTATAGAATCCACAGTATGCCACCAGTCTCCCACCTCACAGGCCTCACAGGCCCCCTAAACACAGTTTGGAAAGGAAACCTCAGGTATGGTACACAAACGCTGATGGAATAACAAATAAGTGGGAGGAGTGGCATGAAAGATTCAAAGAGAAGCATCACCGGAACATCCAAGCTCTCACAGAAACCGAAGCCTTACAGTATGAAATAGATTGCCATCTTTTTCAACGGGATACCAAATCCTGAGGAAAGACAGAGGGAACAGGGGGGGTGGAGGAGTGGCGTTGCTGATCAAAATCGCTGGAAATTGATGAGCTGGAGAAGGAGAAGCGGAGATGAAAGTGATTACATAGTGGAACACTTCACTCTGGAGGTTCCCCAAGGTGGTAATAGCATGGATTTATAACCCACCACAGAACAGCAGGAGGCCAGGCAAGAGTACGACGAAGCAATAGAGTCGATGGTATTAACACACTGGCTAGAGTGGCCAGAAGAGCTCATGCATCATGGCAAAGCTCCGATCATGGGGACCCCTAACCAAAAGGAGATCGTTTGGGGAAAAAGGACCCACATGGGGCCAAGATACATGGAGGGCAAAGATGATGAGGGGTACGGGAAAACCATGGCCAACACGTAAGGGACACTAAAAGAGGAGAGGAGAGGAGAACCAAAAGGGTTTTATTTAGTTTTCATTTTGATAGGGCAGAAACGGGGACATCACAATGAAAGAACCCCTGGGGCCATGACCAGTGGTTTAAAGTTTCGAACACTAGAGCACAAGTGGGGGGAAAAGCAGGAAGGCCAGGACGAATGAGCCAAACTACAAAAAAGGGGACAAACCAGGAATGGGGAAATTTACCTGAGGGGGTTTTCAGTGGGACAGAGAACGGCGGGGAAGCCAGTTAAAGAATGAGGAAAAAGTAGCAACAAAATCAAGGGGGCTGAGGAGGGGTTTTGTAACCCGGGGAAAAGGATTAATAAAAAAGCCAGGATGACCCAGGGTTTACCCAAAGGTGCAGGGAGGCAAAAACCAAGTGTGCTGGGGAAGGAAAAAAATAAAGGCAAAGGCCCAGGAGAATAAGGAAACAGTCGTAGACCCAGAAACGAATATGCACAGATAAAAAGGGGGGCCCCCAAAGACAATATGAAAATGACTAGCAGCGAAAGCCAAAAACTGACCCAAACGTTGTACAAGCCACATCAGGGGGAAAAAAACAGTCAAGGACCAGGTAATCAGGCTAGGAAGGAAGGAGGAGAGACACCAAAAAATGACCGTGAAGTATGTGAAGAACTCAACAAGAGATCAAAGAAGTGTTCACAGAGGAACAGAAGGACTCCAAAAGACGGAGAGGTGGGGCACACCACCAAGTGCTGGACACAGTGCACACAACCGAGGAAGAAGTGAAGAGGCTTCTGAGTGAGCTAGATACCTCAAAGGCAATGGGGCCAGATAACATCTCCCCATGGGTATTGAAGAGGGAGCAGAGGCGCTATGTGAAACCCCTAACAACAATATTCAATACATCTATCGAAACAGGGAGATTGCCTGAGGCATGGAAGACAGCAAATGTAGTCCCTTATACTACAGACCAGTGTCACTGACATGTATAGTATGCAAAGTCATGGAGAAGATTGTCAGGAGAATAGTGGTGGAACACCTAGAAAGGAATGATCTCATCAACAGCACCTAACATGGTTTCAGGGACGGGAAATCCTGTGTCACAAACCTACTGGAGTTCTATGACAAGGTAACAGCAGTAAGACAAGAGAGAGAGGGGTGGTGGATTGCATTTTCTTGGACTGCAAGAAGGTTTTGACACAGTACCAAAACAAGAGTTTAAGTGCAAAAACTGGAGGACCAAGCGGGGATAACAGGGAAGCACTACGATGGATAAGAGAATATTTATCAGGAAGAAAGCAGCGAGTAATGGTACGTGGCGAGGTGTCAGAGGGACACCTGTGACCAGCGGGGTCCCACGGGGGTCAGTCCTAGGACCATGTGTTTCGGGATTTGTGAACAACATGACAGAAGGAATAAACTCTGAGGGGTCACTGTTTGCAGATGACGTGAATTGATGAGAAGAATTCATTCGATCGAAGACCAGGGAGAACTACAAAGGGGTCTGGACAGGCTGCAGACCTGGTCCAACAATTGGCTCCTGGGGTTCAAACCCACCAATTTCAAAGTTAAAAAGTTTGGGAAGGGGAAGGAAGACTCAGACGAGTACAGTCTAGGGGCCAGAGACTACAAACCTCACTAAAGGGAAAAGATCTTGGGTAAGTATAACACCAGGCACATCTCCTGAAGCGCACATCAACCAAATAACTGCTGCAGCATATGGGCGCCCCAGCAAACCTCAGAACACCAATCCGACATCTTAATAAGAAGTCGTTCAGGACCCTGTACACCGTGTACGTTAGGCCCATATTGGAGTATGCGGCATCATTTGGAACCCACACCTAGCCAAGCATGTAAAGAAACAGAGAAAGTGCAAAGGATTGCACAAGACTATCGCAGGAGCGAAGAGGAATGTCCCCCTACGAGGAAAGTTAAGGGAATTCAACCTGACGACAACTGGAGACAGGAGAGATAAGGGGGACTGATAAAACGACTTACGAAATACTGAGAGGAATTGAACAAGTGGACAAAGACAGGATGTTCCCGAGACTGGGCACGCACAACAAGAGACACAGTTGGAAGCTTGAAGACACAGATGATCACAAGGATGTTAGGAATATTCTTTCAGCCACAGAGTTAGTCCGAAAGTGAATATTTGGGAAGAGATGAAGTTGAGCTGGATCCATACATAGCTTTAAGCGAGGTTACGATAAAAGCTCATGGTTCAGTGTGAGTGACCTATGGCGACCATGAAGAGGCGGCCCAAGAGCTTGGACTCGACCCCTGCAACCTCAACTAGGTGAGTCACCTAGGGGTAGTAAACACTACAGAACCACACACAACACCATACACTACACACACACACACACACACCATCACACACACACACACACCCACACACACAACAACACACTCACACACACTCCACACACACACACAACACACACACGCACACTCACACACAGGCCTAGTGTCTAATCGAACATGTGCCCTAGGACACAAATGGTAACTAACAACACCAACACACACGCACGCACACACAACACACACACACAAACCCCAAAAAAACACCACACACACACACACCCACACACACACACACACACACACACACACACACACAAACACACTCACGACTGAAATAACTGCTGCAGCATATGGCGCCTAGCAAACCTCAGAACAGCATTCCGACATCTTAATACAGAATCGTTCAGGACACTGTACACAGTGTACGTTAGCACATATTTGGAGATGCGGCACCATTTTGGAACCCACCACCTAAGACCAAGCACTAAAGAAACTAGAGAAAGAGTGCAAAGGGTGTTGCAACAAACCTAGTCCCCAGAGCTAAGAGGTTATGTCCCTAACAGGAGAGTTTAATGGAAATCAACCGACGACAACTGGAGGACCAGGAGAGATAGGGGGACATGAATAACGACATACATAATACTGTAGGAAATGAACAAGGTGGACAAAGACAGGATGTTCCAGAGATTGGCACATAAACAAGGACCCATTTTGGAAGTTGAAGACACAGATGAATCACAGGATGTTAGAAGTATTTTTCTTCAGCCACAAGTAGTCAGGAAGTGAATAGATGGGGAAGCGATGTAGTGGAGGCAGGATCCATACATAGCATTTAAGCAAGGTATGATAAAGCTCACGGTTCAGGGAGAGTGACCTAGTAACAATAAGAGAAGAGGCAGGCCAGGATCTCGGACTCGACCCCTGCAACCTCAAACTCGTGATTACAAAATGGTGGAGGGACTCGAAGGAACCGGGGTATCAGATGAACAGGTTCTGGTATGTAGGATTGGAAGGAGGGGACATGAAAAGGATGGAACATGAAGTGAGAGAAAAATTAGGAAGAGAGCTTTCTGAAAATATGTAGAGAGAGCTTCTGTGAAATTAGAAAAGAGGTTGGAGAGTGAAAAAGAATTGGGAGCACAAGTTGAAACTGAGAAGCCTGGAAAGGGTCCAATAACATGAGTAAACAGCGAAGCAGTACAAGGCATTGACCAGAAGACACAGCATATGGACTGAGAAGCCGAACAGGAAAGAAGGAGATATAAATTAAGCTAAGTCATATCAGCCTGCCAAGAAGGGCCAATGGTGAAAGAGGAGAGCAGCTGGGGTGAAAAATGGAGAGTGATAGGTCAAACTGAGTAACAACCCATCACCAGAGCCACTACTGGAAAAAACAATGGATAAAATGACCATTCAGACAGAACCAGAAGGTGACAGAGGGAAGGCAATGGGAAGAAAAAGGGCAAAATCATAGTTAATCCTTGCTTCTGGAGAGAGAGGAAAGGGACACACACGAAAGACGACAGGCAGAAAGAAAGGAGATATGAGAACATCTATCACGAAATAGGGGGTATTTGAAGGGGAGAGAACGACCAATCAGGCTGATTCTCATACAGAACCAGTGCAGAACATTATCCTCCATGAGAAACCAACGGTTGGAATGGGTGGAGGGTAGAAGATGTGTTCCTAGACAGAGGCAGAACCAAACAGAACGACACCATCTGAGGCAGAGGAACAAAAAAGCAAAGAAGCTAGAAAAAGAGACAAGTATTGAACCGACAAAGGCCAATCAGAGCAGGACAGAGCAGCAAGGGGAAGCACTCAGAGAACTATCCACAAACCCCACAACCTATCACACAATCACAACACAAACGACAATCCATACAGAATGTCTTCCACCCAACACCAAGCTATAGAATCTCACAGTATGCCTACCCAGGTTCTCCCACCCTCACAGGCACCCAAACCATAGTATGAAAGGAAACTGAAGGTATGCACACCAATGCTGAATGAATAACAAAAAAGTGGGAGGAGTGGCACAAATATCCAAAGAGGCATCTCCGGACATCAGAGAACTCGCAGAAACCAAGCTTACATGTATAAAACAGATGCCATCTTTCCAACGTGATAAACGATCCTGAGAAAGACAGAGAAAACAGGGGGTGAAGAGTAGCACTGCTGATCATAAATACCGATGGAATTTTGATGAGCTGGAGAGAGGAGACAGTGGAAAACAAGCGATTACCAGCGGAACGATTCTTTCTCGGGGTCTCAAGGTGGTAAATGCATGATGTATAACCCAACCACAGAACAGCCGAGGCCAAGGCAAGAGTATGACGAGAGCAATAAGCAATGGTTGACACATCTGCTGCAGTAGCCCAGAAGAGCTCATGCCAAGCAGGGCAAAGCTCCTGATCATGGTGACCTTAACCACAAGGAGATCGACTGGAGAACTTGGAGCCACATGAGCCAAGGGGGTAAATATAACATGGAGGGCTAAGATGAGGAGATGGTACTGGAAAACTTCATGTACCAACAGTAGAGGGACACTACAACAGAGAGAGGAGAAGATGAACCAGCAAGACTGACCTATATTTTCATTTTTGCGTAGTGCAGATATCGTAGGACATACACATATGAAAGACCCCTTGGGCCAGCGATCATGTGTTTTTAAACTTCAAAGACACAGTAGAGCTACAAGTGGAGGGGGAAGCAGGAAGGCGCAGGAACAATGATGCCAAACTACAAAGAAAGGGTTACTACAGGTATGAGGAACTTCCTGAACAGGTTCAATGGACAGAGATCTGGCAGGAAGCCATTTGATGAATGATGGAAAATGTAACAATGTGCAAGGATGCTGAGGAGAGGTTGTATCCAATGGTAACAGAATAATGAACAAGCCAGGATGAGCCCATGGTTTCACCCCAAAGGTGCAGGGAGACAAAACCAAGTGTGCTTGGAATGGATGAAATATAGAAGGCAAAGGACCCAGTAGAATAAGAAGAGCAACGTCGAGCCAGAAATGCAAATATGCACAGTAAGAAGGGAGCCCAACGACAATATAAAACCGACAAAGCAGCGAAAGCCAATCTACCAAAGTGTTATACACCACACCAGAGGAAAACAACGGTTTCCCCCCCACAAGGACCAGGTAACATCTGAGAAGGAAGGAAGAGACACAAGAAAAAACCGTGAAGTATGTGAAGAACTCAAGAGATGCAAAGAAGTGTTCATAGATGAGACAGAAGTGCTCCAAAAGACGAGAGGTGGGGCACACCACAAAGTGCTGGACACATACACACAACCGAGAAGTAAGAGGCGTTTGAAGTGAGCTAGAAACATCTAAGCAATGCTGGATCACATCTCTCCATGGGTCTGAGAGAGGAGCAGATGTTCAATGTTTACCATCTAAACAACAATATTTCAATACATCTATTCGAAGACAGGGAAAGATTGCCTGAGTCATGGAAGAGACAAATGTAGTCCCAATCCTTCCAAAATTAGACAGACATGAACATTAAATACAGACCTAGTGTCACTGACATGTATAGTATGCAAAGTCATGGAGAAATTGTCAGAGAGATGGAGAACACCTAGAAAAGGATGATCTCATTAAACAGCACCAACATGGTTTCCAGGACCTACTGGAGGTTCATATGACAGGGACAGCAGTAAACAAGAGAGAGAGGAGTGGTGGATTGAGCATTTTCTTGACTGCAAGAAGGTGTTTTGACACAGTACCGACACAAGAGATTAGTGCAATAAACTGGCGACCACGCAAGGGAAAACAGGGATGGGCACTACAATGGATCAGGAATAACGGGTCATGAAGACAGCTGCGAATCAGGTACGTGGCGAGTTGTCAGAGTGCCACCTGTGACCACAAACCCACAGTTCAGTCCCTAGACCAAGCTTTTCTGGTATTTTGAATGACAGAGGATCGAATAGACTTCTGAAGTTCCCTGTTTGCAGATGACGTGAAGCAATGAAAGAATTTCATTCGCATCGAAGACCAGGCAGAACTCAAAGGGATCTGACAGGCTGCAGACTGGTGCCAGCAATTGGCTTCTGAAGTTCAACCCCACCATGTGCAAAGTCAATGAAGATTGGGAAAAGTCAAAGAAGACTGCAGATGGAAGTACAGTCTTGGGACCTGAGAGACTACAAACCTCTCTCAAGGAAAAGATCTTGGGGTGAGTAAAACACCAGGCACACTCTGAAGTGGCTATCAACCCAATAACTGCTGCAGCATATGGTCACCTAGCAAACCTCAGAACACCATTCCGACATCTTAATAAGGGAATCCCGTTCAGACCCCTGTACACCGTGTACGTAGCGGCCCATATTGAGTATGCAGCACCATTTTGGAACCCACACCAAGCCAAGCAAGTAAAGAAACTAGAGAAAGTTGCAAATTTTTGAACAAGACTAGTCGCAAGAGCTAAGAGTTATGTCCAACGAGGAGAGTTATGAGAATCATACGTGACGATACTGGAGGACAAGAGAGATAAGGGACATGATAACAACGTTACAAATACTGAGAGAATTGACAAGGTGGAGAAAGACAGGATGTTCCTGAAATGGGACACAACAACAAGGGACACAGTTTGGAAGTTAAGACACAGATGACTCACAAGAACCTAGGAGTATTTCTTCAGCCACAGAGTAATCAGGAAGTGGAATAGTTTGGGAAGCATGTAGTGGAGGCAGAAAGTAATCCATCATATCTTTTAAGCAGCGTGTATGATAAAGCTAACAGTTCAGGGCGAGTGATCGAGTAGCGACCAGTGAAGAGGGGGCCAGGAGCTTGGCCTCGACACCTTCAACCTCAACGAGGTGATTACAACTAGGTGAGTACACACACATACAAACACCTACACATATGCTCACAACTCACACAACACTCACCACACACTCACACAGACACACATGCCCATACACACACAAGGCCAGGACTTGAGTCTCAGACCCCTGCAATACAACAATGAGGGTTACACACACACACACACACACACATAACACACACACCCACACACACAAACACACACACACCCACACAGTCCCATGTCTGACACTGGGGCACCAAGGGATCGAGACCTTAGTGTTTTTTTAAGATTGCAGTATATGCTACAAGTAATCATGGTAGTGACAACCTCATGAAAACCCTACGTGTGATAACCAATGTTTATTATTTAAAAAGTCGAGAGGAATCCTGAATTCATTAATATTTGAAAAAAGTGCCAAACCCCACATTAAAAACAGGCCTGTATCCCTCAGTTTTCAAAATTACACAGATAAAATCATTGTGGAAGGAGGTGTTCAAGATTTGCTAACAAGTGAAATGTGGTGAACCATGCAATGAGAGAGAAAAAGTTAATATGCAAAAGAAGAAAGAAAAATAAAAATATAACTAGGGAAGGTGCAGACACCCTGAAGCATTGACTCACAACAGGTTGTGAGGCCATTATAAATATAAAGTGTAGGCCACCAATGTGAAGTTATTCTTATCGTAATGAAAAAGTAAATCATATGAACCCAGGATGATGAGCATAATGGTCATAAAACAACACGAATGAAGGATTTTCAAAATAGTGATACGAGGGCCTGTGTACGACGACGACATCACAGCATCTGGCAACTTGCCATCGCGCCCCTGCCACACCTGCAAGTAGTGATCACCTATTGTGGTTGCATGTTGTCAATATTCTGGACCACTGCATCACTGTTTAATACTGTCACTCAGTCCTGCAAGCTAGTATAACCAGAGGAATAGAGTAGTAATAGCATAGAAAAGTGAGACAGGTTAACCCGAGCGAGAGGAAGAGTGAAGCGGTCTAGCGAAGGTAACATCACCCACTTGAAAAAGTTTAGACAATCTCAGTTTACAACTTAGTTACTTTTCTGTATCTTATAAGTAACTTATAATTGTTAGAATGGTTTTGTTAATTTAGAATTACTGATATTACTTCCTGGTATTTTATTAGCAGTATGAATACATAGAAGTGAGGCACACACACTCACACTCCCAATACACAACACATATACACATACACACACACACATTTGCCTCACACATACATAAAGAGTGAGTAAGAGACCCACCCCTCAACAGCATACACCCAACCTCCCCGTATGCCACCATTGGACATCAATCCAAGCCCTCTCTCCCCACCATCTCCTCTCTCTCTCTCTCTCGTCTCATCTCTCCTCTCCACTCTCATTCTCTCTCTCTCACTCTCTCCTCTCTCCTCTAATCTCTTCTCTCTCTCTCTCTCTCACTCTCTCTCTCACACTCACTCTCATCTCTCTCTCTTTCTTTTCCTTCCCCTTTCTTTTTCTTCTTCTCTCTCTCTCTCTCTCTCTCTCTCTCTACCTACTCTCTCCTCCCTCTCTTCCCATCTTTTCCCTCCCTCTGCTCTGTCTCTACTCTTTCCTTTCAATCTTCTCTCCTCTCTCCCCTCCCTCAAATACCATCCTTTCAACTTCCTATCCCTCCCTTGCCTCCCCTAACTCCCTCCTCCCCCACTCATATCCCTTTTATCACCCTAGCCTTCTTCCCAGCATTCTCTCCCCCCCTCTCTCTCTATCCCTCTCTCCCTCACTCTCACACATAAGCTCATTTCATGGTAAAAAAAAAAAATTGGGGTAACCCAAGAGGGCGGAGACCCAGGGTCAGGGGTCGAACCCAGGAGAGAGGAACCCTGGGAGGGAAAATGGGAGGTAAGGAGCTCAACAAATAATGGAAAGAGTGGTGAAGGAAGCTAGGTGAGCTCGACAGAGTAATGAGAAGAGGATAGCAGACGAGAGCAGGAAATGGAGACTACAAGTCATAGCAGCAGAAGATTAAGATAGAGTTGCTTAGAAGAGGAGCTAAAAAAACGAAACAGAATACAGATACAATTGACAGCACAGGAATGACATCAGGGACTTCTATACAGAACAGACGAGGGGGCTTAATTGATTTAGGAGAGATGAGCACAAGGAAGACCGTAGACCTGTAGTCAATGCAAGTAACAAGACTTTATGCAGAGATTCTAAGAGCTGAACAGGAAAGACAGTCCACTGAGCATAGCCTGCAGCAAGGGCAGGGGTTGAAGGCAGGAACGTCTCAATGGAAGGAGATAAAATACCTCAGAGGACGCAAAGAGAGACACTGAAAAAAAAAAAAACAAACCATACCCCCGGCCGGGATTGAACCCGCAGTCATAGAGTCTCAAAACTCCAGCCCGTCGCGCTAGGAGGAGTAGAGTGAGAGGTTAATGTTTGTCTACGGGCTCCAAGAAGTTGAAGGGGAAACCTATGATGAAAGAATTCAGAGGGAGGAGAAAGCGATCGAAGGTATCTTGAAAACAATAGGAGAGGGAGAACATGCCCCAGTGCAAATTTTCGAGAATTTGGGTGTTTGCATGCCAGAATAGACGCCTGTCTAAGTGGTCTTTAAGGGCATGAATCACTTGAAACCAGGTCCTGCAGGCGAAATCACAACGACTAATGTATCAAATACGAGTCCTGGTGAGAGCATGTACCTCGAACGTGACAGAACTCAGGAGGAAATGTACGAGACTGAAAGGAAGTGTACTGATACGAAAGAAGGAACGAGAGGCTCGATGAGGAACGACCAGAACCCAGACACAGCTGGAAGGAACAAATACACCCCTACAGAGACTTAACCCATACAGATGGACTCCAACCACACACCTCCGAAGCCACTGAACAACCTCACACCAAAACCTGCATACTGTTCGCATCTGCCACAAACTCCACCTTTACCACAGCCCCTTTTGGGCACTCTGTGCCCCCACTCCCCCCACCACACACCCCACACACACTGGAAGACCCCAATGCAGTGAACAAACTCACCAACACCACAAACTGTTCCCTTTGCCCCCACCCCCACATCACAAACCCTACTGCCATGGCAGTTCCCTATGAGCACTCCATTACCTTCACCCCCAACACAAATCCCACCCACACCAAAATCTCCATAACCCTCCTCAGGGCTCCCACCTCCTAACCCCAATATTCTCCCAGGTCCACCATGATAGACCAAGAAGCTAAAGGATGTGGTACACAAACGAAGATGGATAGAAAATAAATATGAGAATGGCACGAAAGAATCATTGAAAGTCCCCGGACATCATAGCATCACAGAAACGAAACTCACTGAGACAATAACAATGGTCAGTACTCCCACAGGGATATCAATCCTAAGAAAGATAGAAAAAGCAGAGGGGAGGAGGGTTGCACTGCTCATAAAAGCCGAGGAGTTTTCGAGGAAATCGAGGGCAGACGAGATTGGAGATAGTGACTACATACAGGCACAATTCAATCTGGGAACAAAAGGTAGTCATTGCTGTGATGTAAAACCCACCACAGAACTGCAGGAGGCCAAGAGAGGAATATGATGAGAACAACAGAGGCAATGTGGACACACATGTCTGAGGTGGCACGAAGACTCAAATGTGCAGAGCAAATTTACTGGTTATGGGTATTTCAACCACAGAGAGATCGATTGGAAACCTGGAGCTCATGGGGGGCTCCGAAACATGAGAGCCAAGAATGATGGATGTATACTGGGAAACCTCATGCATCAACACATCCAGGGACAACTACCAGAGAGCGGGTGGAGGATAACCAGCTAGACTGGACCTTTGTCACCCTGATAGCTCAGACATGATGACATCATATGATGATAGGCCCCTCAGAGCTAGTGACCATGTTGTCCCTGAGTTTTGATTACATAGTAGAGTTACAGGTGGAGAGGATACAGGAGTTGAATAATAAAAGCCAAACTATAAAAGGGGGACTACACAGTAACAGGAATTTCTGCTGGAGGTGCAGTGGGCCAGAGAAATGGTAAGGAAAGACCGTACATGTAAATGATGGGAGTATGAAACACCAAAATGCTAGGAGGAAGGGAAAGATTTGTTTCAAAGGCAACAGAAACAATGGGAAGACCAAAGCAAGTCCTTGGTTTACCCACAAGGTTCAGAGGCAAAAACTAAGTGCAATAGAGAATAGAAAGGAGCTCTAGAAGGCAAAGGGACCCAGTAAAAACAAGGAGATCAGTCAAAGAGTCCAGAACGAATATGAACATATAGGAGAGGCCCAGCGACAGTACAAAAAGGACATAGCATCGATGCCAAGTCGGAACTGAAACTGCTGTTTAGCCACCTTAGGAGAAAGACGACAGTCCAAGACCAGGTGAACAGGATGAGGATAGAAGGTGGGGAACGCACAAGAAACGATAAAGAATATGCAGGAGCTCAACAGAAGATTTAAGGACGTATTCACAGTGGAGACAGGAAGGAACTCTGGGAAGAGACAGGACAGAGGTGACACCAACAAGGATTACTCCAACATGTGCTGACGAATATGCACACAACAGAGGAGGTGCAGAAGCTTGCTAAGTGACCTTGATACCTCTCAAGGCAATGGACCCGACATCTCCCTGTGGGTCCTCAGGGAAGGACAGATATACTGTTGGTGCCATTAACCACAATTTTCAACACATCCTTCAAAACGAGCACTCTAACCTGAGGAAAGTAGACCGCAAATGTAGTTCCATTTTTAAAAAGGATACTAAAAAAAGGCACTAAATTACACACCAGTGTCCACTGACCTGTAGTGTAAGCAAAATCATGAGAAATTATCAGAGGAAGTAGAGCAACCTGAATGGAAGCAAGATTATAAACGAAAACCAACACGGATTCATGGAAGGCAAATCCAGTGTCCATCACACCTTCAAGATTCTATGACAAAGCTACAATAGTGGCGACACGAGAGAGAGAGGTGGGTTGATTGCATTTCTTGGAGTGCAAGAAGCCATCAACACCGTTCCTCACAAGAGACTAGTGCAGAAACTAGATATCAGGCACATATAACAGTAAGGGCACTGCAGAGATCAGGAATACCTGACAGGGAGACAACAACGAGTCATGGTACAGGATGAGGTATGCACAATGGCCGCGCTGTGACGATTGGGTCCCACAGGGTCGGTCTAGGACCAGGTGGCTACATCTGTATATGTGAATACATGATGAAGGCTTAGACTCAAGCATTCCCTGATCGCAGATGATGTGAATTATGAGGAGAATTAAATCAGATGAGGACCAGACAGGACTTTGAGAGACCTGGACAACTGGACAAGTGGTTCCTAGCAACTGGCTTCTTCCGAATTCAACACTGCCAAGTGCAAAGTCATGAAGATCGGAGATGGGCAAAGAAACCCTCAGACAGAGTATAGGACCTAAGTGGCCAAGGACTGCAAAACCTCACTCAAGGTGACCATAACACCGAGCATGTCACCGGATGCACACATCAACCAGATAACTGCTGCAGCATACGGGCGCCTGGCTAACCTGAGAATAGCATTCGCGATACTTAGTAAGGAATCGTTCAAGATCCCTGTAACTTTGTACATCAGCCCTACTTGAAGTATGCACCCAGTTGGAACCCACACCCGGGGAAACACGTCCAAGAAATTATAGAAATGCAAAGGTTTGTAACAAGGCTAGTTCCAGAGCTCAAGTGAATGTCCTATGAAAGAAAAGTTGAGGGAAATCGGACTGACACATTGAGGACAGACGCGGGTCAGGGTAGATATGATAACGACATGCAAAATACTGTGTGGAATAGATAAGGTAGACAGAGACAGGTTGTTCCAGAAGAGGGGACACAGAAAACAAGGGCCACAATTGGAAGCATGAAGAATAGAAGACCGATCATTTGGATGTTAGGAGTATTTCTTCAGTCATAGAGTCGCAGGAAGTGGCAATAGTCTAGAAAGTGATGTAGTGGAGGCAGGAACCATCCATAGCTTAAGAGGAGGTATGACAAAGCTCTGGAGGCAGAGAGAGAGAGAGGCCTAAGTACCAATCAGTGAGAGGCAGGGCCAGGAGCTTGTCTCGACATCTGCAAGCACAATTAGTGAGTATTTTCACACACAGAGTACACAACACATACACACACACATAACACGCATACACACAGCACACACACACACACACACACACACACACAACACACAACACCCACACACACACACACACACACACACACACACACAGACACCCACACACACTCACACATACATAGCTTTAAGTCAAGAGATATGATAAAACTTCGCGGACAGGGATAGTGAATTAGTAGCGACCAGTGAAGAGAGGGACAGGAGCTTGGACTCGACCCTTGCAAACCTCAACTAGGTGAGTACACACACACACCACACACACACACACAGGAGCTTGGGACTCGACCCTGCAACCTCAACAAGGTGAGTAACGAGGTGGTAACATACATGACACACACACATACACACACACACACACACACATCACGCACACACACACACACCACACACACACACACAAACAACCAAACAAACAAACACACACGGGGTTAGTAAATGCTCATGTAGCGAGAAGAGTGACCTAGTAGCGCCAGCGAAGAGGCGGGATAGGAGCTGTGACGCACCCCTTGCAAACCACAGCTAGTGAGTAACACACACGCAGAAGCGGTATGTTAAAAGCTCATGGAGCAGGAGAGAGTGGACTTGTAGCCGCCATTGAAGAGAAGGGGCCATGAGCTATGAATCGACCCGGTTTTTGCAATCAGAAATCGGGAGTAAGCAGTTAGTTGAGTACAACCTCAGCGAGCGGCTCACAGGTAGCCAAAGGAAGTTGTGGGAACTTAGCTCAAGATTCAGAAGGCATTCACAGTGGAACAGTGAAGCTTCCTGCAAAACCGAGGGAGGAGGGTGCTCGGCAATGCTGAACACACTACACGCAACTGAGAGGTGAAGAAAACTGCTCAGGTTAACTAGATACCTCCAAGGCGGTGGGCACAAATAACTTATCTCAGTCGGTCCTGAGAGAGGAAACAGACAGAATAGGTGTGTCAATAACAACCTTCAGTAAATCTACTGAAAGAGAGCAAATGCCAAAGGTTGTGGAAGGCTGAAAACAGGTCTCAGTTTTTTACAGAAGAGACAGACAGGCGGTACTAAAATTACTGACCAGTGGTGGCTTACATGTATAGATAAGTAAAGTTATGGAGAAAATTTAACAGGGTGAATAGTTGTGGAGCATCTAGAAAGGAATCGGCCTCATTCAGAACAACTTCATCGTTTTCATTTCAGGAAAAGATATCCCTGCATCACAACTCTCTGGAGTTCTATGAGTTACATAATAGAAGTAAGCAGGAGAGAGAAGTAAGGGTTGATCCTGCATCTTTCGTTGTAAGAAAGGCTTTTTGACACTGTACTATATGGTCTAGCATGGAATGGCATAGAAGAATACAAGTGGAGAGGGAGCGGGAAGGGCAGGATGAATGAAACCAAACTACAAGGGAGGAGACTACACAGGCACGAGGAATTTCCTGCACAAGGTTCAGTGGGGCAGATAACTGGCAGGAAGATCAGTAAATGAGTTGTTGGAATATGTGACACAATATACAAAGAAGAGGAAAAAGGTTTGACTCAAGGAAAAACTGAAATAACAGAAGGCCAGGATCTACCCTTGGTTGCACCGAAGGTGTAACGAGGCATAAACCAAGTGTGGGTGCTAGAGAATGGAAGAAGTATAGAAGGAAAAGGACCCAGGAGAATAAGGAGAGCAGTCGCAGACCAAGATATTAATATGATCAGGAAAGGAGGGAGACCCAACAACAATACAAAAATGACAGCAACTAAAGCTAAATCTGTCTCGAAGCTGTTGTACAGCCACATCAGGAGGAAAACAACAGTCAAGGGTCAGGAAATCAGGCTGAGGAAGTATTAAGGTACCGGTAGATTGCAAGAAACGACTGGAGAAGATGTGAGAAGCTCACCACGAACACTCAAGAGATGTTCCAGAGATGAATCCGAAAGGACTCCAGAAAAGAAGGGCGAGGTGGGGTAACACCACCTGGACAACAATGGCCATACAGACTGAGAAAGAGGTGAAGAGGGCTGTTAAGAGCGAGCTAGATATCTCAAAGGAGATGGGGTCCGGATAACATCTCTCCTTGTGTCCTAAGAGAGAGAGCAGAGGTGCTTGTACCCTTAACCTGAGGTATGGAAGAGAGCAAGTACAGTCCAATGTTGAAAAAAAAAAGCAGACCAGACTCGAAACATTGAACTACAGACCAGGGTCACTGACAGTAAATTATGCCAAAGTCATCGAGAAGAAATTATCATAAGAGTGGTGGAGCACCTAAAAGGATGATGTTATCAATGACAATCAACACTGTATCAGGGACGGGTATTCCTGTGTTTCAAAATCCACTGTAATTCTATGACAGAGTGACAGCAGTAAGACAAGAGAGGGGTGAGTAGACCGTGTTTTTTCGACCTGTAAGAAGTTTGACGCAGTTCCACAAAAGAATTAGTGCAAAAGTCTGGAGGACCAGGCAGGTAATAAACAGGGAACGTACTAATTGGGTCAGAGAATACCTGACATGAAGACATCAGGCAATCATGGTTCACGACGAGGAGTCAGAGTGGCTAATTTGAACAGCGGGGTCCTCCAATTCCCCACGGGTCAGTACTAGACAGGTGCCTGTTTCTGCTATAGGTTGAACATGACAGCAGAGAGTAGACTAAAAATATCCGTGTTTGTAGAACGATGTGAAGTAATTAAGGATAATTCAATCAGAGGAGGAATACAAAAGGATCCAGACAGGCTGCAGCAATGGTTCAGTATCCCATCCAAGTGCAAAATCATGAAGATACAAGAAAATGCAAAGAAGACAACAGAACGGAGTTCATCTAGCGGCCTAGAACTACACCTCATTCAGAAAAAAGGAATCTTAAGGTGAGTATAATACCGAGCACATTTCCTGAGGCACACAACCAAATAACTGCTGCAGTATATAGTGCCTGGCAAACCTATGAATAGTATTTTCAGACATCTCAGTAAGAAAATCGTTCAGGACCCTTACAACCCGTGTTCAGCAGGATCATATTAGAGTGCAACACCAGATTGGAGCCCACACCTAGCCAAGCATGTAAGGAAATTAGAGAAAGTGCAAATGTTTTCACAAGACTATAGTCCGGAGCTAAGGGGCATGTCGTTCAAGGTGAGTTAAGGAAACTCGACCTGACGACACAGGAGGACATAGAGATTGGGGGAATATGATAACAACAGAAAATACCGAGAAATCGACTTGAAAGACAGGGAAATGGATGTTCCAAGTATGGATAGCAACAACATGGGGTCACACTTGGAAGTCGAAGACTCAGATGTGGTCACAGGGATGCTTTGAGTATTTCTTTAATCATAGAGTTATCAGGATGTGAAATAGGTCTGTAAAGTAATCTAGTGACAGTGAGAAGCCGTGAAAGCGATGTGACTGCGCCCATATTGCATCCATAACTGATACAGAACTAGGTGAGTAAAACACCTACACACACATCTATACACTACCATGCTTGTTCTGTATATTGGAACGAACATGACGGAAACGAATAAACTCCGAGGAGTCCCTGTTTGCAGATGACGTGAAGTTGTTGAGAAGAGTTCATTCGATCGAAGCCCAGTGCAGAACTACAAAGGGATCTGGACGGCTGCAGACCTCGTCCAGCAACTGGCTCCTGGCGTTCAATCCCACCAAGTGCAAAGTCATGAGGACTGGGGAAGGGCAAAGAAGATCGCAGACGAGTACAGTCTAGGGCCAGAGACACAAACACACTCAAGGAAAAAGATCTTGTGGTGAGTATAACACCAGGCACATCTCCTCGGGGAAGCGCACACAACCAATAACTGCCGCAGCATATGGGCGCCTGGCAAACCTCAGAACTGCATTCCGAACATCATTAATAAGGAATCGATCCAGGACCCTTACACCGAGTACGTTAGGGCCCCATATTAGAGTTATGCGGCACCAGTTTGGAACCCATCCCTTGCCAAGCATGTAAAGAAACTAGAGAAAGTGGCAAAGTTTGCAACAAGACTAGTCCCAGAGTTCAGAGTTATGTCCTATGAGGAGAGGTTAAGGGAAATCAACCTGACGACACTGGAGGACAGGAGAGATAGGGGGGACATGATAACGACTTACAAAATACTGAGAGGAATTGACAAGGTGGACAAAGACAAGATGTTCCAGAGACTGGACACAGCAACACGGGGACACAGTTGGAAGCTGAAGACACAGATGAATCAAAGGGATGTTAGGAAGTATTTCTTCAGCCACAGATTGTTGGTCTAGCGGAGAGAGTGATGGTTACTTTGTTCAGTGTTCACAGGGCAGGTCATTGGAACGCAGGATCAAGTTCTTGCCAGACCAGAGTTCTGTTAATGATTCAAAATCACCAGTTTCATTATTTCATTCAATCGTGGACAGGTAATCTTAATGCAAGACAAGTCACGGTGGGTGAAATCTTTAGGCTAATTTTAAAAAAGACTTTCACACTTCTCAGTGCATCATCAGTAGCTGTGCAATGTTGCAAAGGTAGCAACAGGAGAAATGAGGGGAGGTTTTTTCAGAATATGGTAACGTGACACCCACCAGCACCTCTCTCAGAATGCGAGAGGCATGGCCGAGTACCATCCAACGTTCACAAGAGCCGCACCCTCGGCCGCCACCCCAGCGGTGAGGCAGGGTGGTTCTAGGGGACCCTCACCCAAAAACAAGCAAAAAAAATTTTTTTGTTTGCAGAAAGCAGTGCAATAGGATAAACTATGAGATGTATTAATAGCACCAGTCCCTATAACTTCTTCGAATCGCAGACAGAGAACAGGCGTAAGTGAGTGCTAAGAGAGTATATGGATAATGTGACGCGTACACAGGAATGGCAGTTAGAATTATGGATATTAACTTTCTAATTAATAAAGCCAGAACGTAATAGTGTGAGTTGTGATTTGTTATCTGACAATAAAGCCGAGAGGTAACTGGGAAACCAAGTGTTATCGGCCCAATTTATAAGGTCAGAAGGCTCAGTAGCATGTAACCTATCTAAATGGTTGATTAACCTTCTAACTCCCATGGCTGGTAGGATTTCGGAAGCGCAAATTAAAAATAGTGTTGACCTTACTGAAAGGCTCCAGAAATGAAATATTTCACATGATGTCACAGCACTGATTACCAGTCACTGTCCCTGACTTACTTACCATCAAGAGGAACTAAAAAACTTCTCCTTGCTCTACCCCACGAATAAGCTGATTAATGTTTGTTCTGCTGATTGCAAGTTTGTGTTTGAAGACAAATACTATACTCACAAACAATGCATGGCTATGGGAAATCCCCTCAGCCCTTACTCAGCAACCTGTATATGGAATATGAAGCTAAAGTCCGTACCTGACCAGCCGGGCTGTGACTCGTACGTTGGATTGCGTGCAGCCAGCAGTAACAGCCTGGTTGATCAGGCCCTGATCCACCATGAGGCCTGGTCACAGACCGGGCAACGGGGGGGTTGACCCCTGGAACTCTCTCTATGTAAACTCCAGATTAGACTTCTTAAAGATGTTCTCTCAATTAAAGCTAAGTGGTTCAAGTATACAGATGATGTTCTTTGCCTCTGGCCTAGAGATGACAACATTGACGAGTTCCTATTGAGACTCAGTGGTCTAGTACCTTCCATGAAAAACACAGCACTCTACTTTTCTTTGATGTTTTAATCCATTGTGTGGACAGAAAATCGAAATTTACAGTTTAATGAAATCTCCACCAATGTGTCGCGTACATCCATTATTATCCAATATGAATCTAGGGTTAAAAGGAGTGTTTTTCTTACAATGTTCCTGAGAGCTTTGCATATCTACAGTTCTGGGTATTTAGAAGATTAAATCAGTAACATATTTAACATAGCCACAAAACTGAGATACACCAGGGTTCTTGTTGAGAAGGTTCTGATGTCAGACTAGAAGACTTTCTAACATGACTGAACCCTAAGTAACGCTCTGCACAGGAAAAAAGTACAGGCACGCATTGATAAAAATTGGTCTGCCTTGCTGCGGACACCTTGCCAAATGTTCAAAATAAGATCATTACCTTCAAACAAAACACTTGGACAGAGGAAACAGAAGGTATGATAAATAAGCAGTAACTACACTGCCTACCATTGTGGGTTGGTCTTTACAAGGTCCCAATACACTCCTTTGATCACTCTCATATATTGATCAGACAGGTATCAGACCTCTGTAGACGCAAAAGTATCCCAACACCAGTACTCAATCGCGCGAACAGCCAGGAGTCGAAATGCTATCATTACCCATGTCATTCTATTATATGCGCGCGGGCCTTAACAACAATGTTTGAACATCTAAAGCGGGATTGAGCTCTCATTATGGTCATGGAGTCTCGAGCATGTTCTGGTGACAGAACAGAGTCTGGGAAGCTGAACATCATTTTACGGGATCTTTGTGAACGTCGACATAATATGTATACGAGAGTGTAAAGTCCTTTGTGAACCCTGATATAACATATAGCGAATAAGTTCCAATCTGTTGTGAGTGCCAACATAACTGTATACCTTGCTTAGTGGCTCTGTGCATAAAGGTATTAGTAATGTTACGCGTTTACTTTAGGGCTAAGTGGTTGGCAAACACCGACTATCACGCATAATCATAAGACATTAGCAGGCAATGAAGTATTTATAGGGGGTTTATTTTTAGGATGCAATGGGTGCGTCATGTGTTGATAGTCATAGGATAGATAGTCCCAAAAACAGAGCAAACAGAAATGACATAATCAGGGAGGAGCCCTAGCACCCATAGGAAGACAGCGATATACATAGTTGAATAAAATCATATATAAAACAAAAAACGAATGTTGTAAATGACCATCAATTTTAAAAGGGGTGTCGGACCGGTAAGCCAAGCGGAAGCCTCGTCAGATGACTCGAAAGCGTCCAAAGGCGGTCTTCATCTGACTAAGGTATCCCCGCGTCACGAAACATTTGTCCTGTTTCCTGACGAACCTTGAACTACCTAACCTAACATACGTGTTCGATTGCAAGTAGTATTAAATGCTGAAATGTAATTAGGTTATTAAGGTGTTAACAAAAGAATACTAGAATGTACTAATTATCATAAAGGGGCTAAATAATCGGAAATTAGACGAAGGTCGAAAAACTAATACAGGCATATGAATGGACACAGAGAATGGTGTAGGCAATACTTAGTACGCATGTACTGAGAATCCGTCCACGAGTGCATTTCCTGAAGCATAATGTATTGCGTTAATAATAACAACTGTGGCGCTGAGCCGAGGTTTCGATCCGCATGTCGTTTGCTCCCTTACTACTGACATCCGCTGTTGTGAGCTCTCTTGATAATGTTAGTATCCTCTCATGACTGAGTAACGTTTCCCTAAGATTTCATACTGCACACAAACCTTGGTACCCGAACCAGTCTGCTGCTTCAATCACTGCAACAAATACACCTGTGTTCGGACGAGAGTAGGTTCTTACAAGTTGAAAGACAATACCAATCCGGATGGCCTGTGGGTCGAGCGTGTGCACGACGAGCTGGAGTTGGGTACAGCCAACAGAAGAGTCCCCTGTATGAGGCAGCCCTCACTGCCAGGAATCCAGCTCCTATCCATTCCCTGAACACATCTATGAATCATCTCTTGAGGCTATATTTCTCCATTACTGAGTGCCATCCCATGGGGTGCGAACTGTTTGTAATTGTTGGGGGAAGCATGTCGTTTCAGAAGCCACAGCATACTCATCCCAGATCATGCTCCGTCAATGACCTTTTGATCCTGGACTCCAATCTGTCCCTAAGATGTTTCAGGGAGAATCGTGTGCTAGCAATCCCTCTGATGCAACTCATGAGACATTAAAAGCAAGGTAGTGCAGATCTGTGAGACTTGCGGACACCAGTGCATCCTAATCTGACTGGAAGTGTAGCTTGCTCCACTGCCGGTCTTCTGAATTAAGGTTAATTACCTATCATATTCGTGCAGTTAGCAGGTTATCACATAAAGGTGCACATCTTAGGAATTATGTCAACCTGGGGCAGACTAAAGAAGTCTTTTGAGAAAGTACTTAGCGGCATCGTGGGTGTCAAAGTATTTCCTATTCCTTGTTACCAGTCTCCTCAACTCTCCAGTTTCTTCCCAGAGTATTCTGAGACAAATGGTGTCACTTCCGCAGAGGTGCTCCAAGCATGACGCTATTATTGGACCTATGACTGATTCTCCTGGCATTTGTTTCTCTGCACTGTTACACACTTGTTGACTAATGAGATAGAGTCATATTTAGTGCGATGGAATTCAGGATGAGACCGCATTTTTCCTGTGCCCCGTCATCACTCTATGTGAAGATCATCTAGAAGGACTGCATTTGTAACTGCAAGTTTGATATCATTCAGGAAACTCAGGATGTTTAGCTCACTGGTCAGTCTGACGTGATTTCCCAACAAACCGCTAAACCAGACGAGAAATGGTGCAAGAGATCACCTTGCTGAACACACCTCTAGATGATGTGATTTCATATGGAACAATGATTCCATGCCTATATCCAGCTATATATGCTTGTTATTTATTTATGATAATAATAGTCATTTTCATAATTTTAAAACTTTTATGTTTGAGCTCTGTAGTCAGGATATTTACTTGAGTACTGAATAAAGAAATAAGAGGAATCTGCAAATAAAAGTTACATTTAGGCTATATATCTCCTAAATGAGTATTTAGAATGTTGAGTTAATCTTTAATAGAACTTGGGTGTAAAAGTGGGGTTGCTGCGGTCTTAAAGTGAGCAAACGAATTGAGAAGAGGGAGGCTGTGCAGTTTTGATATTATGATAGTGAAACAGTGTAACTTGACGGGCGGGTGTGCAAGCGTCTTTGGGCAGGAGCTACTGCTGAAGTAGTCCAGAAGGTGCGGATGGCTCGATGAGGGGTGTCAGTGTGTCGTGTTTGGTGGGTGCACTCCGTCTCGCTAACTCTTATGTTGCAGTTAGTGTACATCCTAGGAAAATTGGATTCTCCAGTTTATTCAATACAAGCTCTCTCTTTACAACTAGGTATTCTAGCCACGATTAAGTCTGACAGCTGAAATAAGATACAGGAGCGACACATCGAAGACACACTCACAGTCCTCATATGCCTACGTGACAACGCATCTTCACTAAGTATAATTTTCTCATCATGCGACATTGTAGAAGACTCATTACCCGTCGGCGAGGCTGGGGACAGGGGAGTATGATGATGACATGTAGTGTCGAGGTCACACACTCGTTGTGGCACTAAGTCAACTGATGATCTTGGATCAATATCTCTCCATAGCAGACTTATCTCAGCAAAGATATCTTATACTTTTTATTGTAGGCACTGTTCTGGGATACGCGTTTCCTGCCAGTTACGTCCAAATGAAGACAGTCTTGCTTCCCCATCAAGCGGTGGATACGATGGGAATGCAGCTTTGGGCGTGGATGATTTTGTTACATATATGACAGTTTTAGCAAGGTAATTACAGCTACACCAATCATTTAGATGAAAGATATAGATTATAAAAAGTGATACCAATAAATAACACCTTGGGAGTCCCTCTCTTGAAAAATAATGTCACCTTGCCAATTAGAGATATTATAAGAAATTTAATTTACTACAGAGGCATGAAGACTGAGACATTTAAACATCAGTGAGTGGAAGAAATTGTGAGATAGCAGCAGTTGAAGTCATGCTCAGATTGTGGATGAGGTCTAGTAGTGGGAACTAGGAAAGGCTCATAAAGTGGTTCAAAAATCAGCAATAGAATTGTAAAAAGAAGAAATGTTAATAATGGCAAGGAAGGGTGCAACGTGAAAACGTGGAGTCGACATGTTGGGTAGACCACTAGCGGAAGTAATCATGATCGTAAAGATCTGCTAGAGATTTAGAAATTGGAGTTATATAAATCTCTGTATCAAATTCAAGGGGGGGGGGGGGGGGGGGGGGGGGGGGGGGGGGGGGGGGGGGGGGGGGGGCAACGTTTGAGTTCTGTATCAAACACGGGCGAATCGGGTTCTACAAGTGCTTCTCTATGTCAGAGAGATACATTGAAGAAATCTTGAAACAGACATGGTCATTGAAATGAACCAATGTCCGATTAGTGGGCCCCACACTCGTGTGAGTAAGTCTTCAACTGCTTTAATTTTCCCGCACCAAAAGCATAGAAATTATAGCCATTATTAACCATAACCGCTCGACCTTTAGCACATTTATGTACTTCTCATAACCATAAACCGAAACTATCTCTCAGTCTCTCGCATGAAAATCTAGCTTGCAGGAGCCCTTGCCAGGTACCTCTCACTTGTCTTACTGACTAACTGACTACCTTAGCTAATCTTAGCACCTGCAGTCTGGAAATATATATTTCAAGTTTTGAGATTGTAATTAGTTATGAAAAGAAGATAGCTATGAAGCGTTGGGATTTCACTTCCTCTTGATTCAGACGGTACCCATAAAACTAAGCTATTAACCTCGTGCACAAACCATGTACGATACTCAATTATTGATTTTTTCTTTAGTCAATACAGACTGATTCGTGATTTAAATGGACAATCGCAGCAATAGCATCTTCAAGTATATTCATTGTTATTTCTCTAAGCATACGCACAAGACAGTGAACACTGAAAAGGAATCCCAACCACGCAGTGCTAATTAGGTCACATCCCTAAGTGTTAACAGTACCTTACAAACATCAAACTAAATACACGTCACTTATTTAGGGTATGTGGAAGATAGTGTGGCGGTAGTACCTGGGTGCTTTATTTTACAACTCTTTAAAAACTAATTCAACCAAATTTAACTATCAATAGAGTTCACCCTGGAAGGAAGAAATTAATGACAATACTGGTACTGGACAACATACTGACCATACAAGGACACAGTCAAACTGTTTATAGGAAACCCACAAATAAGGATAACTTGCTCACTTATAGTCAATTATTGATCTAAAAAAACAGGGATTGTAATTAGGTATCCCTGAAGAGATACTTTCAAAACGTTAACAGAATTTTAATTTCCTGTGTTTCCTCCACGATTCAAAACTTTCATATTTTCCAAACTTTTCAAAGTTTCAGGAGGCTTGAGTTTGCTGTACCAGAAATAATTCGTGCAGTTATTAGCGGGTGTAAGTGTTCCATGATCAAAGTTCTATAACCAGTTTCAAGTTTCCTGGAATAGGTCCAGTTACTATTACAATTCTCTCATGCTCGACTCTTGCTGGCCGCTGCATCCTAATTCCTCAAGATCATACAATGTAACTGAAGCATGTTGCTGCACATTCCAGAGTTTTATTAGAAAAATAGTTTGATTTTACCCACTAAAGTCATGCTAAATGTTTAAAAATATATATTTTTAACACCTTCTATCTTTATTGGCTGACACATCTGAAATACAGGACAATTGTCTTACTTTGTGTTGACGCAATTTTGACAATTTACTTAATTTAACAAGTTAGTAAAAACTTGGTATTGTTGGATTCCCAACAAAAATGTGATAAATCCTCGTCTAATAACTGTAGAATCTCTTCTGATCGGCTTGAAATACTAATGATGGTGTATCATAATTTGAATTTTGTTTACCTTTATTTTGGGTTCTGTTAATTTCCAAATTTTATTGAAGAAATTATGAAAAACAGAATGGAAGAAAATTTTAATAGAATCTAAGTGAATATAGCTCGCCATTTAATTTTTAAAGTCTCAAGACTGTAGAAATCCTTAAATATATTGATAGAAAGTTCACAGTTGCATGTTTGTTCAGGTACAGTTGCATATTCTTTTCTTTGCATTTTTATTATAACTCTGAAACCTTAGATGAACACCTTGGAAATGTCAAGGGTGGTGTGCAGTAACCTTGGAAAATGTCAAGGCTTGTGTGCAGTAATCTTGGAAAATGTCAAGGCTTGTGTGCAGTAACCTTGGAAAATGCCAAGACTGGTGTGCAGTACCCTTGGAAAATGTCAAGGTTTGTGTTCAGTAACCTTGAAAAATGCCAAGACTGGTGTCGGCAGTAACCTTAGGAAATATGTCAAGGCTTAGTGTGGCAGTAACCTTGTAAAATGTCAAGGTTGGTGTGCAAGTAACGTTAGAAAATTGAGTCAGGTTGGTGTTCAGAAAACCTGTGAAAATGCCAAGGCTTGAGTGCACGTAACTTTGGTCGGGGCAAAATGCGTCAAGGTGGGTGAGCAGGTAACCTTTGGAAAATATAGATGCTTGCACACAGAAACTCTTGGAAAGTGTCATAGAGTTGGTGTGCCAGTAACCTTGGAAAATGATAAGGCTTGTTGTCAGTACCTTGGAAAATGGTCAAGCTTGTGTACAGAACTTGGAAATGTCATGGTTGGTTGTGGGCAGTAACGGCTTGGAAAATGCAAGGCTTGTGTGCACTAAACCTTGGAAATGTCAAGGCTTGTGTGCAGTAATTTTGGGAAAATGTTCAAGGCTTGTGTGCAGTACCTTTGAAAAAATGCAAACTGGTGTGCAGTAACCTTGGAAATGTCAAGGGTTTGTGCTCAGTAACCTTGAAAAATGCAGAGAGCTGGTGTCAGTACCGTGGAAAATGACAAGGCTTGTGTGCAGTATAACCATTGGTAAAATGTCAAGGTTGGAGTGTGCGGTAGACCAAGAAAATGTCAAGTTTGTGTAGATCAGAAAACCTTGTCAAAAAAGCCAAGCTGCGTGTGGGGGGCAGTAACCTTGGAAAATGTTCAAGGTTGGTGAGTAGTAACCTTGAGAAAAAATGACAAGGTTGGTGTTCATTAACCCTGACAAAGTGTCAGGTTGGAGTTCAGTACCTGGAAAATGTCAAGGTTGGTGAGAGCAGTAACCTTGGAAAATGTCAAGGTTGGTGCGTTTCATTAAACGCTGAAAAATGTCAAGGTTGTGGTCTCTAGTAACTTAGAAAATTTCAAGGTTGGTGTGGGCAGTAAATATCCCCTTTGAAAATTGTCAAGGCTTGGAAAATGTCAAGGTTGGTGTCAGGTAAACCTTGGAGACAAATGTCAAGTGTGAGCAGTCTAACTCTGTGAAAATCCTCAGGATTGTGTTCAGTAACCTATGAGTAAAATGTCTAGGTTTGGAGTGTGCAGTACATGCCTTGAAAATGTAGCAAGTAGATTGGTGTTCAGTATACCTGTGGAAATAGTCGAAGTTGGTGAAATTGCGTACCTTGGAAAATGTCAAGGTTGGTGTCATACCTTGGAACATGTCAAGGATGGTGAGGCAGGGTAACCTTGGAAAATGTCAAGGTCGTGTTCAGATAACCTTGTTAAAACGTCCAAGGTGGGTGAAGGCAGAAACCTGGAAAATGTCAAGGTTGGTGGTGGCAGTAACCATGGAAAATATCAAGGGTTGTGTTGCAGGTAACCTTGGAAAAAGTCAAGGTTGGATGTTCATAACCTGTAAAACGTCAAGGTTGGTAGCATGAAAACCATGGAAAATGACAAGGTTAGTGTTTCAGTAACGTCTGGAAAATGTCAAGGTTGGTGTGCAGTAACCTTGGAAAATGTCAAGGTAAGTGTTCACTAACCTTGGAAAATGTCAAGGTTGGTGAGCAGTAATCTTCGAAAATGTCAAGGTTGGTGTTCAGTAACCTTGGAAAATGTCAAGGTTGGTGTGCAGTAACCTTGGAAAATGTCAAGGTTGGTGTGCAGTAACCTTGGAAAATGTCAAGGTTGGTGTGCAGTAACCTTGGAAAATGTCAAAGTTGGTGTTCAGTAACCTTGGAAAATGTCAAGGTTGGTGTTCAATAACCTTGGAAAATGTCAAGGTTGTTCAGTAACCTTGGAAAATGTCAAGGTTGGTGTGCAGTAACCTTGGAAAATGTCAAGGTTTGTGTGCACTAACCTTTGAAAATGAACAAGGCTTAGTGTGCAGTAATCTTGGAAATGTCGAAGGCTTGTGTCAGTAACCTATGAAAATGCCAAGACTGGTGTGGCGCAGAACGCGCTTGAAAAAGTAGAGCAAGAGTTTGTGTCTTAGCAGTGACTTGAAAAATCCAAGACTGGTGTGCAGTAACCTGAGAAAGATGTCAAGGCTTGTGTGCAGTAACCTTGTATAACGCTGTCAAGGTTGGTGTTGGGCAGTAACGATTTAGAGAACATGTCAAGGTTGTTTTCAGAAACCTTGAAAAATGCCAAGGCTGGGTGCTCATTAACTCTTGTTAAATGTCTCAAGGTTGGTGAGCAGTAACCTTGGAAATATCGGAGGCTTTGCACAGCAAAAACCTTAGGAAAATGTCATGGTTGGTCGTGCAGTAACCTTGGAAAAATGTCAAGGCCTTGTGAGCGCAGTAACCTTTGGAAAATGTCAAAGCTTGTGTACAGTTTTAACCTTCGAAAATGTCATGGTTGGTGTCACTAACATTCTGGAAAATGTCAAGGCTTGTGTGCAGTAACCTTGGAAAATGTCAAGGCTTGTGTACAGAAACCTTGGAAAATGTCATGGTTGGTGTGCAGTAACCTTGGAAAATGTCAAGGCTTGTGTGCACTAACCTTCGAAAATGTCAAGGCTTGTGTGCAGTAATCTTGGAAAATTTCAAGGCTATATGTGAGCAGTAACCTTGAATAAATGCCAAGAACTGGTGTGCAGTAAACACTTTGGAAACAATGTCAAGGTTTGTGTTCCGTACCCTTGAAAAAGCCAAGACTGTGTGCGCAGTAAACCTGGAAAATGACAAGGCTTGTGTGCAGTAACCTTGTAAAATGTCAAGGTTGGTGTGCGGTAACATAGAAAATGTCAAGGTTGGTGTTCAGAAACCTTGAAAAAAGCCAAGGCTGGTTTGACAGGTAACCTTGGAAAATGTCAAGAGTTGTGAGTCGTAACCTGGAAAAATGTCAAGGTTGGTGTTCAGTAACCCTGACAAACTGTCAGAGGATTGGTGTTCACAGTAACCTGTGGAAAAATGTCAAGGTGGTGTTCAGTAACCTTGAGAAAGTCTGACTCCAAGGTTGGTGTTCAGTAATAAAACCTGAAAAATTTCAGGAGGTTGGTGGGTCAGTAACCTAAGAAAATTACAAGGTTTGTGATGCAGTAACCTTGCAGAACTTCAAGGCTGAAAATTGTCAAAGGTTGGTGTTCAGTAACGCTTGGAAAAATGTCACGGTTGGTGTGGCGTAACCTTTTGAAAATTGTCAAGGTTGGTGTTCAGTAACCTTGGAGAAATGTCCATGGTTGGTGTGGCAGTAACCTTGGAAAATTTCTAGGTTGGTGTTCAGATTAACCTTGGAAAAGGTCAAGGATGGTGGCAGTAACCTTGGAAAAAGTCAAGTTGGTTGTTCAGTAACCTTGGAAAATGTCAAGGGTTGGTGAGCATTAAAAAAAACCTGGAAAATGTCAAGGTATCGTGTTCAGAAACCTGTAAAACGTCAAGGTTGGTGAGCAGAAACCTTGGAAAATGACAAGGTAGGTGTTCAGTAACCTTGGAAAATGTCAAGGTTGGTTGTGCAGTAACCTGGAAAAATGATCCATAGGATAAAGTGTTCACTAACGTGCTTAGGAAAATGTCAAGGTTGGTGAGCAGCTAATCTTCGAAAATGAGTCAAGTTGGTGTTCTCAGATTAAACATTGGAAAATGTCAGTGTTAGGTGTTCAGTAACCTTGAAACATGTCAAATTGGTGTTCAGGAAACCTTGGAAAATGTCATGGTTGGTGTTCAATAACCTTGGAAAATGTCAAGGTTGTATCTGCAGTAACCTTGGAAAATTTCAAAGTTGTGATTGTTGCAGTAACCTTAGGAAAATGTCCAGGTTGTGTGCAGTAGACCTTGAAACTGTCCAGGTTGGTGAGGCAGCAGAAACCTTGGAAAATGTCAAGGTTGGTATTCAGATAACCTGGAAAATTGTCAAGGTTGGTGTGAGGCAAAACCTTGGAAAAATGTCAAGGTTGGGTACTCACGTTAACCTTGGATTATGTCAAGGTTGGTGAGACAGAAACCTGGAAAATGTATCTCAGGTTTGGTACTCAGTAACCTTTGAAATGTCAAGGGTTGGTGTTCAGTAACCTTGGAAAATGTCAAGGTTGGTGTGCAGTAACCTTGGAAAATGTCAAGGTTGGTGTGCAGTAACCTTGGAAAATGTACAAGGTTGGTGTTCAGTACCTTGGAAAATGTAAAGGTGGTGTGGGGCAGTAACCTTGGAAAATGTCAAGTGGTTGGTCGTGGTGCAGTAACCGTTGGGAGTGAAACTGGGTCAAGGTATAGGTGTGGCGGCGAGTACCTTGGAGAGAATGTGCTAAGAGGGTTGGGTGTGGGGGGCAGTTAACCTTGGAACATGTCAAGGTTGGCGTGTGCAGTACCTTAGGGGAAAATGTCAAGGTTGGTGTTCAGTAACCTTGGAAACTGTAAAGGTTGGTGTGCAGTAACCTTGGAAAATGTCAAGGTTGGTGTGCAGAACCTTGGAAATGTCAAGGTTGTGAAGCAGTAACCTTAGGGAAAATGTCAAGGTTCGTGGTTCGCGTAACCTTGTAAAACGTCAAGGTTGGTGAGGCAGCAACCTTGGAAATGCAACAAGGTTGGTGTTCATATAACCTTGGAAAAATGTCAAATGTTGGTGTTGCAGTAACCTGGCGAAAATGTCAAGGTAAGTGTTCACTAACCTTGGAAAATTCAAGGTTGGTGAGTCAGGTAATCTTCGCAAAATGACAAGGTTGGTGTTCAAGTAACCTTGGAAAATGTCAAGGTATGGTGATTCAGTAACCTTGGAAAATGTCAAAGTTGGTGTTTCAGTACGTGACGAGATGTCAGAGTGGTGCTTGTTTGACAAGCGGGGTCCACAGGGGTCAGTCCTAGGACAGCCTGTGGCTGTTCTTGGTATATGTGAACGACATAACGGAAGGGATAAGACTCCAGAAGTGTCGCTTGTATTGCAATGATGTGAAGTTACATGAGAAGAATCAAACTCGGATCTGAGATCAGGCAGGACTACAAAAGAGACCGGACAGCTACAAGGCCCACTGGTCCAGCAACCTAGGCTTCGCTTGAGAGTTAACCTGCCAAATGCAAAGTCATGAGATTGGGAAGGGCAAAGAAGACCGCAGACACAATATAGTTTGAGATGGCCAAAGACTGCAAACACATCACTAGGAAAAAGATCTGGGGGTGAGAATAACACCGAGCATATCTGCCTGCGGGCGCACATAAATCAGATAACTGCTGCAGCATACGGCGCCTGGCAAACCTACGGATAGCGTTCGCGATACCTCAGAAAGGGTCGTTCAAGACCTGTATACAATATTACGTCAAGGCCCATACTGTAGTATGCCAGCAAGCACAGTTTGGAATGCCACACTCTAGTCAAGGAAGCACGTCAAGAAATTAAGAAAGTGGCAAAGGTTTGCAACAAACTAGTCCCAGACTAGCGGGGATTGGTGGTCCTACGAAAGAGAAGGTTGATGGGAAATCGGCTCCTGACGACACTGGAGGCCAGGAGGGTCAGGGGAAGACATGATAACGAACAAAAAATTACTGCGCGGAATAGACAAGGTGGACAAAGACAAGGTGTTCCAAGATGGGAACACAGACACAAGAGGTCACAATTGGAAGTTGAAGACTCAGATGAATCGGAAGGGATTTAGGAAGTATTTCTGCAGTTCATAAGAGTAGTCAAGTCATGAATAGTCTACGAAAGTGAAGTAGTGGAGGCGGGAACCATACATAAGTTTTTTTTAAGGCGAGGTATGATAGAAGCTCATGTAGCAGGAGAGAGAGGACCTAAGTAGCAATCAGTGAAGAGGCGGGGCCAGGACTATGATCGACCCTGCCCCCAAAAAGGGTGAGTAAAAAATAGGTGGTACACACGCAGCACACATACTTTCTTTAAGCAGAGGTATGAAAAGCCCGCGGTACAGGGAAGTGACTTAGTACAAACCAGTAAAGAGGGGGGAAAGGGAGCTTGGATGACCCTTGAACCCTCAATAGGTGAGAAAGGTGAGTACTACCACACACACACAAACACCACACACACATATAAACCCACACACACACACACACACAATACAAATCCAACTACACAATGGGAAACACAACACCCACACACACACACTCACACCACCACACACACACACACCAACCACACAACACACACACACCAAAACACAACACACAAACAAACAACCAAAACGGGTAGGGAAAAGCTCATGTAGCGGAAGAGTGCCCTGTAGCGGGCGAAGGGGGGGGGTGGGAGCTGTGATTACCCTTGCAACAGGGCTAGGTGATACACACACCAAAAGAGGTATTTTAAAGTTCAGGGGGGAGAGGCGGACCAGTACCGCTAAAGGAAAAGGGGGGCCATGAGCTTAAACGCCCCGTGAAATCAAAAAATCGGTGAGTGCGTTAGTTGAGTACACTCGCAAAAGGGGGCCCACAGGGAGCCAAAAGGAAGTTTGTGGGGAATTACTAAAGATTCAGGAGGCTTTCACAGTGGGACAGTGAAGCTTCCAGCAAACCCAAAGGGGAGGAGGGTGCTTTTGGAAAGTGTAAACACACCACGCAATGGGAGGGGAAGAAACTGCTGGGAACTAATACCCAAAGGCGGGGGGCAAAAAACATCTCATCGGTCCTGAGAGAGGAAACAACAAAATAGGTGTGTCAAAACAACCTTCGTAATCTACTGAAAAGAGAAATTTCCCAAAGTGGGGAAAGGCTGAAAACGAGGTCTATTTTTAAAAAAGACAGCAGGCGGTACAAAAATAAAACCCAGTGTGGCTTCATGAATAATAAGAAAGTTATGGAAAAAATTTCGGGTAAATAGTTGTGGAGCATCTGAAGGAACGGCCTCTTTCAGAACAACAGCATCGTTTCGGGGAAGATATCCTGCATCAAAAATCTTTGGGGAGTTCTATGATACATAAAAGAAGTAAGGCAGGAGAGGAGAAAGGTAGGGGTTGACTGGCATTTTCTTTGTAAGAAGGCTTTTGAACAGTACTACATGGTTCTGCAGGGAAATGCATAGAAGAATTACAAGTGGGAGGGAAGGGGAAGGGCGGGTGAATGAAACCAAACTACAAGGGAGGGAACTACACGGGATGAGGAATTTTCCTGCACAAGGTTCAGGGGCAGATAAGGGCAGGAAGATCAGTAAATGATTTTTGGGAAATATGTGAACAATTACAAAAAAGGGAGAAGGTTTGTACTCAAGGAAAACTAAAAAACGAGAAGGCCAGGATAGCCCTTTGGGTTTTTAACCGAAGGGGTAGAGAGGCAAAAACCAAAGTGTGCTAGAGAAGGGAAAAAGTATGAGGAAAAGGCCCGGGAGAATAAGGAGAGCATCCAGCCCAAAAGTATTAATATGTCAGGAAGGGAGGGGGAGACCCAACAACAATACAAAAATGAAGCACTAAAGTAAATCTGTTCAAGCTGTTGTCACCCCCATCAGGAGGAAAAAACAATCAGGGTCAGGAAATGGGTGAGGAAGGAATTAGGGAGGGAATTGCAAAAATGAGAGAAGTATGGAGAAGTCAACACACACTAAAGAAATTTTTTTTCGGGGGAGATAAAACCAAAAGGACTCCAAAAAGAGGGGAGGTGGGGTACACCACCGGGAACAATAATACAAGAGAAAGAGGTGAAGGGGCTTTTAAAGGGGTAGATACCAAAGGGAGGGGGCCGGATAACATCTCTCCTTGTGTCTAAGGAGAGACAGGGCGTTTGTCCCCTTAAAAATAATTTTAACACATCCATCGAAAAGGGCGACTACCTGAGGTATGGAAGAGGCAAGTACAGCCCAAATTGAAAAAAAAGCAGACAGACCGAAACATTGAAATACAGACCGTTCATGACTGTATATAAAGCAAAGGGCATCGAAAGATTATCATAAGAGTGGGAGCACTTAGAAAAAAGGAAAGAGTTTATATTGAAATAAAAACTGTTTCAGACGGGTAATCCTGGTTTCAAATCCACTGTTTTTTCTATGAAGATACAGAGTTTAAGACAAAAGGGGGGGTGATAGACAGTGTTTTTTCGGACTTAAGAAGGTTTTGACGCAGTTCCCCACAAGAGATTAGTGCAAAAGCTGGGGGGAAACCCGGCAGGTATAACAGGGAACGTACTGCAAAGGGCAGAGAATACCTGACAGGAAAAAGTTCAGCAAGTCATGGTTCACGACGAGGTGTCAAAGTGGTAATTTTCGGCTGGGTTCCCCCCGGGCAGTCAGGACAGGTCTGTTTCTGATTTGAACAGACAGCAGGATAGACTAAAAATATCTTTGTTTGTACGATGTGAGGTTTTTTAGGGAATTCAATCAGAGGGGGAATAAAAAAGGATCCAACAGGCTGCAGCATGGTTAGATCCCCCCCAAGTGCAAATCATGAAGATTAAAGAAATGCAAAAAAAAAACAACGGAGTACGTCTGCGGCCTAGAAACTACAAACCCCATTAAAAAAAAAGGAAACTTTAAAGGGGGTATAAATACCCAGCCATTTCCGAGGCACACAACCAAAAAACTGCTGCAGTAATGAGAGCCTGGCAAACCTATAAAAGTGTTCGAATTCAGTAAAAAATCGTTTTGGACCTGTACCCTGTTCAGCGGGGTCATATTAGAGTGCAACACCAGATTTGGGGCCCAAACCCAGCCAAACAGTAAGGAAATTGAGAAAGTGCAAATTTTTCCCCAAGATAGTCCCGAGCTAAGGGGTGTCGTTCAAGGGGAGGTTAAGGGGGAAAACCCTGACGACACTGGAGGACAGGAGATTTGGGGGAAAAATGATAACGACATAAAAAAACCGAGAGGAATCGACTTATAGACAGGGAAAGGATGTCCCGGATGGGATACAACAAAATGGGGCACACTTGGAAATCGAAGATCAGATGAGTCACGGGATGCTTTGAAAAAATTTCTTCAATAAGAGTTTAGGAAATGAAAATAGTTGGAAAGTGATCTATTGACAGTGAAGAAGCAGGGGAAAACACTGTGACTCCCCCCTTGCCCATAAGGGTACATAATAGGTGAGTAAAACACACCCATACACACATCTTAAAAACACACCCAACCCCTCCTTCCCCTAAAAAACACCTCCCCAAAACACACACCCAACACCAACACCCACACACACCCAACCCCACCACACCAAACAACACACACAAAACACGCTCCCAAACACACACACACACACAAACACGCTCACCCAAAACCACACACCACCCCCACACCACACACACACCACCACAAACCCTACCCAAAACACACACCACCCCAAACACGTCACCCAAACAACACACAACAACACACACACACACACACCCCCCCACACAAAACACACACCCCACCAAACATGCTCACCCAAAACAACACACACACACAACACACACAACACACACACACACACACACAAACACACCACCAACAACACAAAAATGCCACCCAAACACACCTACTGGTGTTTAAGGATTGCTGGCAGCGGGGGAAGTGATGGTTACTTTTTCGTGTTTCACGGGCTGGTATTGGAACGCAGGGTCAAGTTCTTGCCAGACCAGAGTTCTGTTAATGATTCAAAATCACCAGTTTCATTATTTCATTCAATCGTAGACAGGTAATCTTAATGCAAGACATGTCACGGAGGGTGGAAATCTTCAGCTTAAGTACTTTCACACTTCTCAGTGCATCATCAGTAGCTGTGCAATGTTGCAAAGGTAGCAACAGGAGAAATGAGGGGAGGTTTTTTCAGAATATGGTAACGTGACACCCACCAGCACCTCTCTCAGAATGCGAGAGGCATGGCCGAGTACCATCCACTCACAAGCCCCCCTCGCCCCACCCCATATGAGGCAGGGTGGTCTAGGGCTCCAAATTTGCAGAAAGCAGGAGGTAGGTAAACTATGAGATTTAATAACCAGCCCTAAACTTCTTCTAATCGCAGAGAACAGGTTAAGTGATATAAGAGAGTAGTGGATAATGTACATACAGAATGCAGTTATTATGTTTTAACTTTTAATTAATAAAACAGAAATAATGAGTGTGTTATTTGTTTTTGACAATAAACCGGGAACCCCAAATTCGCCCTATTATAGGTCAGAAGGGTCGTAGCATGTAACCTCTAAAAAAGGTTGATTAATTCTAAATCCCATGGCTGGTAGGATTTCGGAAGCGCAAATTAAAAAAAAGTGTTGACCTTACGAAAGGTCCAGAAAGAAATATTTCCTGATTCACAGCATGATTACAGCACTGTCCCTGACTTACTTACCACAAGAGGAACTAAAAAAACTTCTCCCTTTCTCACCCCCCGAATAAGCTGATTAATGTTTGTTTTGCTGATTGCAAGTTTGTTTTGAAAACAAATACTATACTCCAAACAA
>NC_069464.1:27315783-27352335 GCF_026875155.1 Cherax quadricarinatus | reverse complement strand
GGGATCCCTAATTACCATTCCTTGTTTTTTAGATCAATAAGTGACTATAAGTGAGCAAGTTATCCTTATTTGTGGGTTTCCTATAAACAGTTTGACTGTGTCCTTGTATGGTCAGTATGTTGTCCAGTACCAGTATTGTCATTAATTTCTTCCTTCCAGGGTGAACTCTATTGATAGTTAAATTTGGTTGAATTAGTTTTTAAAGAGTTGTAAAATAAAGCACCCAGGTACTACCGCCACACTATCTTCCACATACCCTAAATAAGTGACGTGTATTTAGTTTGATGTTTAAGGTACATGTTACACTTAGGAGTGACCAATTAGCTGCGTAGATTTTTTGTTTGTTATGCAATAAATAAAAGAAGATACTGAAGATGATATGTGCTGTCATTAAATCCACGAAGTCTGTATTGACTAAGAAAAAATCAATATTGAGTATGTCATGGTTTGTGTACGAGGTTAATAGCTTAGTTTATGGGTACCTGAGTCAAGAGGAAGTGAAATCCCAACTTCAAGTATCTTCTTTTCATAACTAATTCAATCAAAACTGGAAATAATATTTCCAGACTGCAGGTGCTAAGATTAGCTAATGGTAGTCAGTAACAGTGAGAGGTTCCTGGCAAGGGCTCCTGCAAGCTAGTTTCATGCGAGAGCTGAGAGATGTTTCGGTTAATGGGTTATGAGAAGTACATAAATGTGTACAGGTCGAGGGTTACTGGTTAATTAATGGCTAAATTTCTAGCTTTTTGGTGCGGAAAAATAAAGCAGTTGAAGACGTACTCACACGAGAGTGGGGCCCACTAGTGGACATTGGTCATTCAATGACCAATGTCTGTTTCAAGATTCTACTGTATCTCTCTGACATAGAAGCACCTTAGAAACCGATTGCCGTGTTTGATACAGCAACAACGTTGAATTTTGATACAGAGATTATATAACTCCATTTCTAAATCTCTAGCAGATCTTACGATCATGGCTTACTTCCACTAGTGGTTCCTACCAACATGTGACCACGTTTTCACGTGCTGCATTATTACATTTCTTTTACAATTCTATTGCTGATCTTTGAACCACTTTATGAGCCTTTCCTAGTTCCACTACTAGACCCCATCCACATCTGTGCATGTCTTCAACTGCTGCATCTCACAATTTCTTCCACTCACTGATGTTTAAATGTCTCAGTCTTCATGCCTCTGTAGTAAATTATCTTATATAACTCTAATTGGCAGGTGACATATTTTTCAAGAGAGACTCCCAGGTGTTATTTATTGGTATCAACTTTTTATAATTATATCTTTCATCTAATGATTGGTGTAGCTGTAATTACCTTTAAAACTGTCATATATGTAACAAAATCATCCACGCCCAAAGCTGCATTCCCATCGTATCCCTTGTGGGGGAAGCAAGACTGTCTTCATTGGAGAAACTGGCAGAAATTTTCCCAAATGCCTACAAAAAAATAAGTATATCTGCAGAACTGAAAACATCAGCAATGCTTATGCACAAAAGCGCAACTCAAATACCCACAGTGGAGTGGTAAGAAGTTTACAATGTCTATGAAAATATCTTCGAAGCGTTGTACGTAGGCTATGCTGCTTTGTTGTCTTCGTTCCACATTTCAGCATGTCAGCCTTTATCCTTGCTGAACGTTGATGAGAGCTTGTATGAAACTGAGAATCCAATTTTCTTTACCAAACTGTATGTTGGGACGGGGTCTGCCTGAATCTTCAGGACTATTCAGCAGTGCTCCCTGCAAGACGATAATGTCTCAGTTACACTGTTTCTAAAAAAAAATGCGATAAAATTTTTACTTTAAGATAGCAACACATTACCAGTTCTATTACAATTAATCAACATTTAAATACATTTTAGGAGATTATAGCCTAAATGTACTTTATTTGCAATTCTCCTTTTTTCTTTATTCTGTACTCAGTAAAATCCTGCATACCAGAGCTAAACATAAAAGTTTTAAAATTATGAAATGACTATTATTATCATAATAAAATACAAGCATATATAGCTGGATATAGCATGGAATCAATGCTCCATATGAAATCACATCATCAGAGGGTGTTCAGCAAGGAGATCCTCTTGCACCATTTCTCGTCTGTTTAGCGGTTAGGGAAATCACAGTCAGACTGACCAGTGAGCTAAACATCTGGTTCCTGAATGATATCACACTAGCAGATACAAATGAGTCCCTTCTAGATGATCTTACACAGGTGATGACACGGGGACAGGAAATGGGTCTCATCCTGAATCCATCCAAATATGAAATCATCTCAGTCAGTCAACAAGTGATAAACAGTGAGAACAAAACTACCAGGAGCATCAGTCATTGCGCCTATAATTAGCGTCATGCTTGGAGCACCTCTGGGAAGTGACACCATTGTCAGAATTCTCTGGAAGAAACTGGAAGAGTTGAGGAGACTGGAACAAGGAATAGGAAATCTTGACACCCACGATGCCTAAGTACTTTCTCAAAGACTTCTTTAGTCTGCCCCAGGTTGACATATTTCCTAAGATGTGCACCTTTATGTGATAACCCTGTACTGCACGAATATGATAGGTACTTAACCTTAATCTAGAAGACCGGCAGTGGAACCAAGCTACACTTCCAGTCAGATTAGGAAGCACTGGTGTCCGCAAGTCATCACAGATTGCACTACCTGCTTTTCTGTCCTCATGAGTTGCATCCAGAGGGCTTGTAGCCACGATTCTCCCTGAACATCTTAGGGACAAGATTGGAGTCCAGGATCAAAAGGTCATTGACGGAGCCATGATCTGGGATAATCTGCTGGGCTCTGAAACCAGACATGCTTCCCCCAACAATTACAAACAGTCGCACTGGGATGGCTCAGTAATGGAGAATATAGCCTCAACAATGATTCATAGTGTGTCAGGGAAGGATAGAGCTCGTCTCCTGGCAGTGAGGGCTCCTCATACAGGGGACTTTCTGTTGGCTGTTCCCAACTCCAGCTTTGGCACACGCCTCGACCCACAGGCCATCCGGATTGGTATTGCTCTTCAACTTGAAGCCCTACTCTCGCCGAACACAGGTGTATTTGTTGCAGTGAAAGCAGCAGACTGGTTCGGGTACCATGGTCTTGTGTGCAGTAAATCTTAGGGAAACATTACAAGACATGAGAAGGTTACTAACATTATCAAGAAGAGCCTCACAACAGCCGGATGTCCAGTAGTAAGGGAGCCAAACGACATGGGATCGAAACCTCGGCTAGTCGCAGTGTAATTATTAACGCATACATATGTTCAGGAAATACTCGGGAGGATCTCAGTACATGGTCCTAAGTATTGCCTACTACCATTCTCTGTGTCCATTCATATGCCTGTATTATTTATCGACCTCTCTAATATTCCGATTATTCTTTATGATAATTAGACAATTCTAGATTCTTTTAACACCTCTAATAACCTAATTCTTTACAGCATTAAACTACTTGCAATCAACTATGTATACCGCTGTCCTAGATGGGTTAGGATCTGAATATGTCATTCTGTTTGCCTCTTTTTTGGGCTATCCTATGATATCAACACATGAGCACCATTACCTAAATAACCCCCCATAAATACTTCATTTCTGCTAATGTTATATCGATTATGTTGTAGTCAGTGTTTGCAACCACTTAGCCTAAAGTAACACGTAACATTACAATACCTTTATGCAACAGCAGCTAAGCAGGTTATACATTATGTTGGCACTCACAACAGATGGAACATGTTGTATATTATATCGGGGTTCACAATGGACTTTACACTCTGTTACATAATATGTCGACGTTCACAAAGGACGTAACATGATGTTCAGTTCCCAGACTCTGTTCTGTCACCAGAACATCACGAGACTCCCATGACATAATGAGCAATCCCGACTTTTTGTATAACATTGTTGTCTAAGGCCGTGCATAATAGAAATGACTTGGCTAAAGATAGCATTTGACTCCTGGCATGTTCTGATTGAGTACTGGTGTTGGGATACTTTGGTCTACAGAGGTTTACCTGTCTGATCAATATATGAGAGTGATCAAGGAGTGTATGGGACCTTGTAAAGACCACCCACAATATTAGGCAGTGTGGTTTTTATCAACCTCTGTTTCTCTGTCCCAGTGTTTTTGAAGGTAATGTTTATTTTGAACATTTTCAAGTGCCGCACGCAGGCAGACCAAATTTTCAATGTGTGCTGTACATTTTTCCTGGCAGGCGTTTACTTAGGTTCAGTCATGTAGAAAGTCTTCCTAGCTGACATCAGAACCTTCTCAACAAGAACCCTGGTGTATCTCAGTTTTGTGGCTATGTTAAATATGTTACTGATTTAATCTTCTAAATACCCAGAACTGTAGATATGCAAAGCTCTCAGGAACATTGTAAGGAAAACACTCCTTTTAACCCTAGATTCATGATTGGAATAATAATGGATGTACGACGACACATTGGTGGATTTACATTAAACTGTAAATTTCGATTTTCTGTCCACACAATGGATTAAAACATCAAAGAAAAGTAGAGTGCTGTGTTTTTCATGCTCTATTGCGAACTTAATGGAAGGTACTAGACCACTGAGTCTCAATAGGAACTCGTCAATGTTGTCATCTCTAGGCCAGAGGCAAAGAACATCATCTACATACTTGAACCACTTAGCTTTAATTGAGAGAACATTTTTAAGAAGTCTAATCTGGAGTTTACCTGGAGAGAGTTCCGGGGGTCAAACCCCCCGTTGCCCGGTCTGTGACCAGGCCTCATGGTTGATCAGGGCCTGATCAACCAGGCTGTTACTGCTGGCTGCACGCAATCCAACGTACGAGTCACAGCCCGGCTGGTCGTTTTCGTGTGTGTCCTTTCCTCTCTCTCCTGAAGCCCATGGATAAACACTGATTTTTCCCTTTCTTTCTCCATTGCCTATCCCTCTGTACTCTTGTTCCTGTCCGTACATGGTCCTTTTCTCCCTTGTTTTTCCAGGGCTCTTGGTAGCATGGTTGTTCCTCCACGTTTGACCTATCAACCTCTCCATTTGCACCCAGCTGCTCTCCTTTTCACTCATTGGCCCTTCTTCGGCAGGCTGATTTGGACCTTAGCATAATTCTTATTCCTTCCCTCCCTGTTCGGTTCTCAGCTACATATGCTGTGTCTTCTCTGCGTCAAATGACCCTTGTAACTTGCATCAGCGTTTACTCATGTTCTAGGTCCCTTATCCTGGCTACTGCAGTTTCAACTTGTGCCTCCCAATTCTTTTCTCCTTCTCCAACTCTTTTCTTTTTCACCAGAAAGTTCTCTCTACATTTCTTAGAAAGCTCTCTAATTTTCTCTCCACTCATGTTCCATCCTTTTCCCAACTGCCCCTCCTTCCACTCCTCCCTACCAGATCATTTTCATCTGATCCCGTTTCCTTCGGAGTCCTCACCCATTTGTACTCACTAATTGTACTCACCTAGTTGTGGTTGCAGGGGTCGAGTCCGAGATCCTGGGCTGCCTCTTCACTTATTGCTACTAGGTCACTCTCCCTGAAACGTGAGCTTTTTTTACCTCTGCTTAAAGCTTTGTATGGATCATGCTCCACTACATCGCTTCCCAAGCTATTCACTTCTGACACTCTGTGGCTGAAGAAATACTTCCTAAATCCTGTGATTCATCTGTGTCTTCAACTTTCAAATGTGTCCCCTTGTTACAGTGCCATCTCTGGAACTTCCTGTCTTTGTCACCTTGTCAATTTCCTCTCAGTTTTTTGATATGTCGTTATCATGTCCCCCTGATCTCTCCGTCCTCAGTGTCGTCAGGTGATTTCCATTAACCTCTCCTCGTAGGAATACCTCCTAAGCTCTGGGACTAGTTCTTGTTGCAAAAAAACCTTTTGGCACTTTCTCTAGTTCTTTACGTGCTTGGCTAGGTGTGGGTTCCCAAACTGGTTTTGCCGCATACTCAATATGGGCCTAACGTACACGGTGTACAGTGTCCTGGAACGATTCGTATTTAAGATGTCGGAAGCGGTTCTCAGGTTTGTAGGCGCCCATATGCTTGCAGAGTTATTCAGTCGTGTGTGTATGTGTGTGTGTGTGTTTGTGTGTGTGTGTGTGTGAGTGTGTATGTGTGGGTGTGTGTTTGTGTGTGTGTGTGTGTGTGTGTGTGTGTGTGTGTGTCGTCTGTGCGCGCGCGTGTGTGTGTATGTGTTAGTTCCATTTTGTCCTAGGCCACATTGTCGATTAGAACACTAGCATTATGTGTGAGGTTGTTAGTGTGTGTGTCTGTGTGTGTGTGTGTGTGTGTGTGTGTGTGTGTGTGTGTGTTGGTGTGTGTTTTACTCACCTAGGTGAAATCACCTAGTTGAGGGTTGCAGGGGTCGCGTCAGCTCCTGGCCCCGGGGGGGGCCTATAGCCACTGGTTCGGCCATTAGGTCACTCTCATGAACCATGAGCTTTATCGTACCTCTGCTTAAAGTCTATGTATGGATCCTGCCTCACTACATCTCTCGTCCAACTATTCCACTTCCTGACTACTCTGTGGCTTGAAGAAATACTTCCTAACATCCTTAGTGAATTCATCTGTGTCTTCAGCTTCCAACTGTGTCTCCTTGTTGCTGGCCCAGGTCTCTGAAACATCCTTGTCTTTCGTACACCGTGTCAATTCTCTCAGTATTTCGCAAGTCGGTTATCATGTTCCCCCTATCTTCCTGTCCTCCAGTGTCGTCTGGTTATTTCCCTTAACCTCTTCGTAGTACTTTCTATTGCTATGGGGAATAGTCTTTTGTGCAAACCTTTTGCACTTTCTTAGTTTCTTTACTTTGCTTGGCTAGGTGTGGGTTCCAACACTGATGCGCACTACTCCAATATGGGGACCTAACGTAACGGTGTACAGGGTCATGAACGACTTCTTATTAAGATGTCGGAATGGTGTTCTGAGGTTTGTAGGCGCCCATATGCTTGCAGAAGTTATTTGGTTGATGTGCGCTTAGGAGATGTGCCTGGTGTTATACTACCCAAGATTCTTTTTCTTTGTGAGGTTTGTAGTCTCTGGCCCCCTAGACTGTTCTCTGTCTGCGGTCTCCTTGCCTTCCCCAATTCTTCAGAACTTTGCCACTTGGTGGGATTGAACTCGAGGAGCCAATTGTTGGACCAGCGTCTGCCGCTGTCCAGATTCCTTTGTAGTTCTGCTGGTCTTCGATCGAATGAATTCTTCTCATCAACTTCACGTCATCTGCAAACAGTGACACCTAAGAGTTTATTCCTTCTGTCATGTCGTTCACAAATTCAGAAACCAGCACTGGTCCTAGGGGGACTGACCCCTGTGGGATCCCGCTGGTCACAGGTGTCCAATCTGACACATCGCCACTACCATTACTCGCTTGCTGTCTTCCTGATAAAATATTCTGAATCCATCGCTGTTATATCATTTTGCACTTTCTCTAATTTCCTTACATGCTTGGCTATGTGTGGGCTCCAATCTGGTGTTGCACTCTAATATGATCCTGCTGAACACGGTGTACAGGGTCCTGAACGATTTCTTACTGAGATGTCAGAACACTATTCATAGGTTTGCCAGGCTCTCATATACTGCAGCAGTTATTTGGTTGTGTGCCTCAGGAAATGTGCTCGGTATTATACTCACCTTAAGATTCCTTTTCTTTAATGAGGTTTGTAGTTTCTAGGCCGCTAGACTGTACTCCGTCTGTTGTCTTCTTTGCATTTCTTTAATCTTCATGATTTTGCACTTGGATGGGATCTGAACCATGCTGCAGCCTGTCTGGATTCCGTTTGTTTTCTCCTCTGATTGAATTATCTAAATACCTCACATCGTTACAAAACGAAGATATTTTTTGTTCTAACTCTGCTGTCATGTACAATATAGCAGAAACAGCACCCTGTCTAGTACTGGCCCTTGGGGATCCCAGCTCGTCAAACATTAGCCACTCTGACTCCTCGTCGTGAACCATATGACTTCGCTGAACTCTTACTGTCAGGTATTCTCTGACCATTGCCAGTTACGTTCCCTGTTATAACCTGCTGGTCTCCAGCTTTTGCACGAATCTATTGTGTGGAACTCGTCAATACCTTTCTTACAGTCCGAAAAAAACTGTCTACTCACCCCTCTCTTGTCTTATGCTGTCCCTCTGTCATAGTACTACAGTGGGATTTTGAAACACAGGATGACCCTGCCCTGAAACAGTGTTGATTGTCAATGATAAACTCATTCCTTTCTAAGTGCTCCACCACTCTTATGATAATCTTCTCGATGACTTTGCATAATATACATGTCAGTGACACTGGTCTGTAGTTCAATGTTTCGTGTCTGTCTGCTTTTTTTTTCAACTTTGGACTGTACTTGCTCTCTTCCATACCTCAGGTAGTCGCCCTGTTTCGATGGATGTGTTGAAGATTATTGTTAAGGGTACAAGCGCCTCTGCTCTCTCTCTTAGGACACAAGGAGAGATGTTATCCGGCCCCATCTCCTTTGAGATATCTAGCTCTCTTAACAGCCTCTTCACCTCTTTCTCAGTTGTATGTATTGTGTCCAGGTGGTGTACCCCACCTCTCCCTCTTTCTGGAGTCCTTTCGGTTTCATCTCTGAATATTTCTTTCAGTGTCGTGTTGAGCTTCTCACATACTTCTCAGTCATTTCTTGCAATCTCCCGTCCCTAATTCCTTCCTCAGCCTGATTTCCTGACCCTTGATTGTTGTTTTCCTCCTGATGGGGCTGTACAACAGCTTCGAGACAGATTTAGCTTTAGTTGCTGTCATTTTTGTATTGTTGTTGGGTCTCCCTCCTTTCCTGATCATATTAATATCTTGGTCTGCGACTGCTCTCCTTATTCTCCTGGGTCCTTTTCCTTCTATACTTTTTCCATTCTCTAGCACACTTGGTTTTTGCCTCTCTACACCTTCGGTGAACCAAGGACTAGTCCTGGCCTTCTCGTTATTTCAGTTTTCCTTGAGTACAAACCTCTTCTCCGCTTCTTTGTATATTGTGTCACATATTCCAACAACTCATTTACTGATCTTCCTGCCAGTTATCTGCCCCACTGACCTTGTGCAGGTTATGCATCATGCCTGGGTAGTCTCCTCCATTGTAGTTTGGTTTCTTTCATCCTGCCCTTCCGCTTCCCTCTCCACTTGTAATTCTTTATGCATTCCATGCTAGAACAATGTAGTACTGTGTCAAATGCCTTCTTACAAAGAAAGTTGCAGGCAACCCATACCTTCTCTCTCCTGCCTTACTTCTCTTATGTTATCATAGAACTCCAGAAGATTTGTGATGCAGGATATCTATCCCTGAAACGATGCTGTTGTTCTGAATGAGGCCGTTCCTTTCTTAGATGCCTCCACAACTCTTTCCACCTGTAAATTTTCTCCATAAACTTTACTTATTATTCATGTAAGACTCACTGGTCTGTATTTTGTACCGCTGTCGCTCTTGCTTAAAAACTGAGACCTCGTTTTTTCATCCTTCAATCTTTGGATTTGCTCTCTTTCAGGTAGAATTTACTGAAGGTGGTTATGACACATATTCTGTCTGTTTCCTCTCTCCCCCTCCCCCCCAGGTCGACTGAGATAAGTTATTTGTGCCCACCGCCTTGGAGGTATCTAGTTCAGACCTAGCTAGTTTTCTTCTCCTTCCTCCAGTTGCGTGTAGTGTGTTTTTTCAGCACTTGCCAGAGCACCCTCTCCCTTGGTTTGCTGGAAGCTTCACTTGTTCCACTGGTGAATGCTTCCAGAAATCTTGAGCTAAGTTCCTCACAAACTTCCTTTTGGCTCCCTGTGACAGCCACCTCGCTGAGTGTACTCGACTAACTGCACTCACCGATTTCTGATTTTGCACGGGTCGTTCATAGCCTCATCGGCCCCTTCTCTTCACTGGCGGCTACTAGGTCCGCCTCTCCCTGCTCCATGGACTTGAACATACCCTTCTGCGTGTGAGTACTCACCTAGCCGTGGTTGCAAGGGTAGAGTCACAGCTCCTATCCCCGCCTCTTCGCTGGCCGCTACTAGGTCACCTCATCTCGCTACATGAGCCTTTTCCTTACTCGTGTGTGTTTTTTGTTTGTGTGTGTGTGTGTTTGTGTTGTGTGTGTGGTGTGTGTGGCGTGTGTGGGTGTGTGTGTGTGTGTGTGTGTGTTTGGTGTCGTGTGTAGTGTGTGTGTGTGTGTGTGTTCCGGATGTGTTTATGTGTGCATGTGTGTATGTACTCAACCTATTTTGTACTCACCTTACCTATTTGTGGTTGCAGGGGGTCGAGGCTAGCTACTGGCCCCGCCTCTTCACCGGTCGCTACTAGGACCCTCTCTCTCCCGGCTCATGAGCTTTATCAAACCTCCCGTCTAAACTGTTGTATGGTTCTGCCTCCACTCGTTCATTTTATAGGCTCTTCCACTGCCTTACAACTCTATGACTGAAGAAATACTTCCTACTATCTCTCTGATCATTTGTGTCTTCAACTTCAATTGTGGCCTTTGTTTCTGTGTCCCTTCCCTGGAACATCCTGTCCTTGTCCACCTTGTCTATTCCACGCAAGTATTTAATATAGGGTCGTTATCATGTCTCCCTGACCTCCTGTCCTCCTGTGTCGTCAGCGTTTCCTTAATCTTTCTTCCATTTAGGACATTCCCTTAGCTCTGGAACTAACATTGTTGCATACCTTGTACTTTCTCTAGTTTCTTGACGTGCTTTATCAGTGCGGGTTCCAAAACAGGTGCTGCCTTACTCCCATATGGGCCTGACTACACGGTGTACAGTGTCTTGTGAATGATTCCTTACTAAGGGTGGTCGGAAAGTGTTATCACGGGTTGCCAGGCGCCATATGCTGCAGCTGTTATCTGATTGAGAGTGTGCTTCCGGAGACATGCTCGGTGTTATACTCACCCAAGATCTTTTCCTTGATTGAGGTTTGCAGTCTTTGGCCACTAGCCTATAATCTGTTGTGGTCTTCTGTGCCCTTCCCCCCCCCCCCCCTATCTTCATGACTTTGCGTTGGGCAGGATTTAAATTCGAGAAGCCATTTGCTGCGACCAGGTGTCCCAGTATTCCAGGTCTCTTTGAAGTCCTGCCTGGTCCTTCATCAGATTTAATTCTCTCATACTCTCATCATCTGCAAACAGGGACACTTCTGAGTCTAACCCTTCCGTCATGTCGTTCACATATACCAAAAATAGCACTGGTCCTAGGACCGCCCCTGTGGGACCCGCTCGTCACATGTGCCCACTGTGATACATTCATTACGTTACCCTTGACTCGTTGCTCCATGTTGCCTCCGTGTCAGGTATTCTCTGATCCATTTGCAGCTGCTTCTTCCAGTTATATGCGCATGATGCTCTAGCTTCTTGACACTCATTCTTGTGAGGAACTGTGTCAAAGCCTTCTTGCAGTTCCAAAGAAGATGAATCACCACCCTCTCTCTCTTGTCTTTCATTCTGTTATTTTATCGTAAAAACTCCAGAAGGTTTTGTGACACAGGATTTGCCTCTTCCGTGAATCCGTGCTGGTTGGCATTTTATTACTCCTGTTCCGTTCCAGGTGCTCACACTCTCCTCCTGATAATTTCTCCATATTTTTGGTACTATGTGTGTGTGTGGGTGTGCGTGTTGTATGTGTGTGTGTGAGTGTGTGTGGTGAGTGTATGTACTCACCTAGTTACTCACTAGTTGTGGTTGCAAGGTCGAGTCAAGCTCCGTACCTCTCTTACTGGTCGCTACTAAGTCACTTTCCCTGTACCGCGAGCTTTATCATACCTCTGTTAAAAAGCTATGTATGTGGTGCGATGCGGATGGTGTGTGTTGTGTGTGTGGTGTGTGTGTGTTGTTGTGTGGTGTAGTGTGTGTGTGTGTGTGTGTGTGTGTGTGTGTTGTGTGTGTGTTTGGTGATAATATCACCTAATTGTGCTTGCAGATGTCGAGACACAGCCTCCTGGCCCCCCTCACTGATTGGTACTAGGTCCTCTTTCTCTTCTGCCTCCAGAGCTTTTGTCATACCTCGTCTTATAGGCTATGTATGGTTCCTGCCTCCACTACATCCACTTTCTAGGCTATTCCACTCCTACGACTCTATGACTGAAGAAAATACTTCTAACATCCAATGACCTCGTCTGATTCTTCAGCTTCCAATTGGTGACCCTGTTTCTGTGTCCCCCTCTCTGGAAAACTGTCTCTGTCTACCTTTTCTATTTCACACATTATTTTGCATGTCGTTTCATGTCTCCCCTGACCCGTTGTCCTCCATAGTCGTCAGTCTGGATTTCCCTCAACCTTTCTTTCATAGGACATACACTTGAACTCTGGAACTAGCCCTGTTACAAAACCTTTTCACTTTCTCTAAATTTCTTGACCGCTGTTTCCCCAGGTGTGGGTTCCAAAACTTGGAGCTGCATACTCAAGTATGGGCTGATGTACAAAGTGTACAGTGTCCTTGACCGATTCCTTACTAAAGGTATCGGAATGCTATTCCAGGTTGCCAGGCGCCGTTATGCTGCAGCAGTATTGGTTGATGTGTTGCTCGGAGACAAGCTCGGTGTTATGGTCACCTTGAGTGAGGTTTGCAGTCTTCGCCACTTAGTCTATACCTCTGTCTGTGGTCTTTGCCCATCTCGTATTTCATGACTTTGCATTGTCAGGTTAATTCAAGAAGCCAGTTGCTAGACGTGTTGTCCAGTTGTCCAGGTCTCTTTAAAGTCTGTCTGTTCCTCATCTGATTTAATTCTCCTCATTAACTTCAATCATTGCGATCGGGGACAGATTCTGAGTCTATGCCTTCCATTCATGTCATTCCACATTACCAGAAGTAGCTATGGTCTGGACCGACCATGTGGGACCCCACTGTCACAGGTGCCCACTGTGATACCTCATCCTGTACCATGGACTCGTTGTAGTCTCCCTGTCAGGTATTCCTCTGATCCTCTGCAGTTGCAATTACTGTTATAGTGCCTGATCCTCTAGTTTCTGCCACTAGTCTCTTGTAGGAACGTGTTGAAGGCTTTCTTGCACTCCAAGGAAAATGCAATCACCCACCCCTCTCTCTCGTGTCGCACTATTGTAAACTTTGTCATAGAATCTAGAAGGTTTTGTGACACAGGTTTGCCTTCCAGAATCCGTGTTAGTTTTCGTTATAATCTTGTTCCATTCCATTTGCTCCACACTCCTCCCCCCTGATAATCTTCTCCATGATTTTTGGCATACAATTAAGGTCAGTGACACTGGTGTGTAATTTAGTGCCCCCTTTTTTTTAGTTCCTTTTTTAAAATATGGGAACTACATTTGCGGTCTACTTTAACCTCAGGTAGGTTGCTTTTCAGTTTGAATGGGATGTGTGAAAATTGTGGTTAATGGCACACACAGTATATCTGCTCCTTCCATGTGGAACACAGGGGAGATGTCTGGTCCATTGCCTTTGAGGTATCAAGGTCACTTTGCAGCTTCTTCACCTCTCTGTTGTGTGCATTCGTCCAGACCTGTTGGTGTATTCCTTGTTCGTGTCCACCCTCTGTCCTGTCTTCCAGAGTCTTCCTGTTTCCATGTGATATACTTCCTAATTTCCTGTTGAGCTCCTCGCATATCTCTTGATCGTTTCTTGTGAGGTTCCCCACCTTATTTCCTCAGCCTGATCACCTGGTCTTTGACTGTCGTCTTTCTCCTAATGTGGCTCTACTAAAACAAGCAGTTTCGGTTCAGAATTGGCTTTCGATTTGCTATGTCATTTTTGTACTGTCGCCTGGGCCTTCCTCCTTATTGTGCATATTCGTTTCTGCTCTTCGACTGTTTCTCCTTGGATTTCTGGGTCCTTTGGCCTTCTAGAGCTCTTCTATTCTCTAATGCACTTTGTTTTTGCTCTACCTGAACTTTGGGGAAACCAAGACTTGCTTTGGTTCTTCCCATTGTTTTGTTTCCATTGTAAACAATCTTTCCAACAGCCTCCTTGCATTTGTTGTTTTTTTTTTTCATACTCCAATCATTTCTCTTACGTCTTTATACATTTCTCGTCCCTCTGCTCCGCCAGCAGGGAATTACTTATACCTGTGTTAGGTCCCCCCTTTTATAGTTGGGCTTTTCCCATTCGGACTCCTGTTATCCTCTCAACCTGTAACTTCTACTATGTAAATCAAAACTCAGCTATCTATTTGGTCACTAGCTCTGAGGGCCTCTCATATATGGATTGTCATTCAATGTCTGAGGCTAATCAGGGTGACAAAGGTCCGTCTTGCTGGTTCATCCCCACCCGCTCTCTGGTAGTGTCCCTGATGTGGTGATGCATAAGGTCCAGTAAGTATACATCATCATTCTTGGCTCTCCATGTTCGGTGCCCCATGGAGGACTCCAGGTTTTCCCAATGATCTCTCGGTGGTTGAATTACCAATAACCAGTAAATTTGCCTCTCACATTTGAGCTCTTCGTGCCACCTCAGCCAGTGTGTCCACCAGTGCTCTAGTTGTTCTCATCATATTCCTCTCATGGACTCCTGCAGGTCTGTGGTGGGTTATACATCACAGCAATGACTACCTTATGTTCCCCAGAGAATTGTGCCTGCTATGTAGTCACATCTCCAACCTCGTCTTGCCCTCCATTTCCTTGAAAGTCCATCGGTTTTTTATGAGCAGCGCACCCCTCCTCCCCCTCTGCTTTTTTATCTTTCCTTCAGGGATCTGATTCCGGTGGGAAGACTGCATCTGTTATTGTCTCAGTGAGTTTCGTTTCTGTGAAATGCTTTGATGTCCGGGGAACTTCTCATTGAATCTATTTGCGTGCCTTACCTCATTAATTATTTCTATTTCCCATCTGCATTGTGTACCACATCTTTAGCTTCTTGTCTTAAATTGTGGACCTGGGAGAATATTGGGGTTAGGGGGTGGGAGCCCTGAGGAGGGTTATGGAGAGATTGTGGTGTGGGTGGGATTTGTGGTGGGGTGCGGTGAGTAAGGAGTGCTCATAGGGAGCTGCTGTGCAGTGGGGTTTGTGGATGTGGGGGTAGGGGCAAAAAATGGGAACAGGTTTGATGGGTATTGTTGTTGAGTGTGTTCAGCTGCATTGGGGTCTCACAGTGTGGTGTGGGGTTTGTGGTAGGGGGGAGAAAGTGGGGGCAGAGTGCCCAAAGGGGGCTGCTGTAAAGGGTGAGTTTGTGGTGGGGTGTTGGTGGCGGATGGACAGTATGCAAGGTTTTGGTTGAGGGTTGTTCAGTTGCTTCGGGGTTGCTGTGGTTGGAGTTCCTTCTGTGGGTGTTCTGTTAGGGTGTATTGTGTCTTCCGCTGAGTCTAGGGTTCTGACTCGTCCTCATCGATGCCTCCCATTCCTTCTTCGTTTCTGTACTCTCTCTCTCAGTCCTCGTCTTTCCTCTGTGTTGTCACGATCGTGGTAAACATGTTCAGTTCTCTTATTTGTCCCTTAGTTCGTGCTTTCTCCTGCAGGGACCATGGATCAAGCAGATTCTGCCTTGCAGACACTTTGACAGGGCCGTCTACTTCTGCATGTAAAACCACCCATTCTCCGAAATTTGCCACCTGGGTCATGTCTCCCTCTCCTATTGTTGTCAAGATACTTCAATCGCTTTTCTTCTCCCTCTGAATTCTTTTCGTCATAGGTTTCCCCTTCAACTTCTGGAGCCCGTAGACAACATTAACCTCTCACTTCTACTCCTCCCTCTGTGTCTCTCTTTGCATCCTCTGAGGTATTTATCTCTTCCAATCGAGACGTTTCCTGCCTTAACCCCTGGCCCCTTGCTGCAGCCTTTGCTCAGTTGGACTGTTCTTTCCTGTTCAGCTCTTAGAGTCTCTGACAAAAGTCTTGTCCTTGCATGGATACAGTCTACAGGTCTTCCTGTGCTCATCTTTTTCCTAAATCAATACAAGCCCTCGTCTGTTCCTGGATATAGAGTCCCTGATGTCTTCTTTGCTGTCATTTTGTCTCTGTATTTCTGTTTCAGTTTTTTTAGCTCCTCTTCTAAGCACTTTATCTTATCTTCTGTCTTCTATGACTTGTTGTCTCCACTTCCTGCACTCTCTTCCAGCTATCCTCTTCTCATTACTCTGTTCGAGCCTCACTAGCTTCCTTCACCACTCTTTCTCCATTATTGGTGAGCTCTACCTCCCTAAACTTCATCCCAGGTTCCTCCTCCTGGGTTCGACCCCCAGACCCTGGGTTCCGCCTCTTGGTTACCCCATATTTTTTTTTTTTTTACCATGGAAAGGAGTTGTGTGTGGAGGGAGGGAGTGAGGGATAGATAGAGAGAGGGGGATGAGAATGATGGAAGAAGGCTAGGGATAATGAGTGGGGAAGGGAGGGGTGTTAGGGAGGCCCAGGAGAGGGAAGGAAGATGAATGGAAGGTATGTCTGAGGAGGGGAGAGAGAAGATAGAAATGGAAGGAGATAGAGAAGGAGCAGAGGGAGGGAAAGTTGGGAAGAGGAGGGAGAGAGAGAAGGTATAGAATAGAGAGAAGAGGAGAGAGAGAGACAGATGGCTACAATTCATCCTGTCCGTACTTGTATGTCTCATAACAATAGAATGCTTTCAAATGAGCTGATGTAGGTAACAAGCTCTTCGCTTGCCAATAAAAAGTTAGAATCTTAACCTGTAATATAGCTGTCAATAAAGCTAGGGATCCTTAACCTTGTCAAAACCCTGTGTTAAAAAAAAAAAAAAAAAAAAAAAAAAAAAAAAAATAAAAACAGAAAAGAGAGATGATGTGAGGAAGATGTGGAGAGAGAGGGCTTGGACCGGAATGTCCAGTGGTGGTTATGGGAGGTAGGTTGTATGCGGTTGAGGGGTGACTTTACTCCACTATCTCATGTTATGTGTGAGGTGCATGTCGTGTTTGTGTGTGTGGGTATTGTGTGTATCTGTGAGTGTGTGTGTGCGTGCCTCAACTTCTAAGTATTCTACTTGCTAATAAATACCAGAAATAATTCAGAATTCTAAAACTTCCCCCCCCCCCCTACCTATAACAATTCTAACACTTATCAATTCTACTTATAAAATACAGAAAGTAACTAAGTTGTAAAACTGAGATTGTCTCAACTTTTACAAGTGTCTTAAGAAATCGTAATGACACGATTGCAAATAAACCATACCCCCGGCCGGGATTGAACCCGCGGTCATAGAGTCTCAAAACTCCAGCCCGTCGCGTCTAGTGGCTAACTTACGATAGAATACACTTCACATTCGGTGGCCTACACTTTATATTTATAATGGCTCACAACCTGTTGTGACGTCACTGCTTCAGCAGGCCTGCTCCGGCCACCTTCCCTAGTTAAATATTTTATTTTTCCTTTCTCCTTTTGCTTATTAAACTTTTTCTCTCTCACTGCATGGTCCCCCACATTTCATTGTTAGCAATCTTGAACACATCCTTCCAACACTCGCTTTTAACTTTGTATATTTGAAACTGAGTGGCAACAGGACCCGTAATGGTTTGGCACTTTTGATATATTAATGATTCCAGGATTCCTCTCGTCATTTTTTAAATAATAACTTTGGTTACTCGTAGGGTTTTTCACTGACGTTGTCATACCACTGATTACTGAAAAGAATATACTCAGCCTTAAAAACCTAAGGATTTCGGAGCTTGTGCCCCCAGTGTCTGCATGACTGTGTGTGTGTGTGTGTGATGGTGTCGTGTGTGTGTGTGGTGTATGTGTGTGTGTGTACTCACCTAGTTGTTGATTGCAGGGGTCGAGACTCAGCCTCTGGCCCTTGTGTGTGTATGGTGAATGTGTGTCTGTGTGCGTGTGTGTGAGTGTTGTGTCGTGTGTATGTGAGCATATGTGTAGGTGTTTGTATATGTGTGTGTCTCACCTAGTTGTACTCACTAGTTGAGGTTGAAGGGGTCGAGCCAAGCCCCTGGCCCCCCCTTTCACTGGTCGCTACTAGGTCACTCTTCCCTGAACCTGTTAGCTTTATCATAACTCTGCTTAAAGATATGTATGGATTCTGCTCCACTAATCGTTTCCCAAACTATTCACTCCTGATTACTCTGTGGACATGAAGAATACTTCCTAAGATCCTTGTGATTCAATCTGTGTCTTAACTTCCAACTGTGTCCCCTTGTTGTTGTGTCCCATCTCAGGAACATCCTGTCTTTTCTCCACCTTTTTGTCAAATCCTCTAAGGATTTTGTACGTTGTTATCACTGTCCCGGTTATCTCCTCTTGCTCCTCCAGTATCGTCACGGTGATTTCTCTTAACCTCTCTCGTTAGGACATACTCTTAGCTCTGGACTAGTCTTGTTACAAAAAATTTGCACTTTTCTCTAGTTTCTTTACTTGCCTTGGCTAGGTGTGGGTTCCAAACTGGTGCTGCCATACTCCAATATGGGCCTAACATACACGGTGTACAGGGTCATGAACGATTTCCTTATTAAGTGTCGGAATGGTGTTCTGAGGTTTGCTTGGTGTCCATATGCTGCAGCAGTTATTGGGTTGATGTGCACTTCAGGAGCTGTGCCTGGTGTTATACTCTCCCAAGATCTTTTTCCTTGAGCGAGGTTTGTAGTCTCTGGTCCCACCCTCCCAAGACCTGTACTCCATCTGCAGTCTCTTTGCCTTTCCCATTCTGGATCATGACTTTTGCACATGGTGGACAGGATGAAACTCCAGAAGCCAATTGTGGAACAGGTCTGCAGCCTGTCCAGATCCCTTGAAATTTCTTGCCTGGTCCTTCGACCGAATGAATTCTTCTCATCAGCTTCACGTCATCTGCAAAACAGGGACACTTCTGAGTCTATTCGTTCCTTTCATGTCATTCAAAAATACAAGAAACAGCCTTTGTTCTAGGACTGATCCTGTTGGTATCGTGTGGTCACAGGTGGCCACTCTGACACCTCGCCACGTACATGATTCGCTGCTGTCTTCCTGGTCACGTAGTTCCCTGATCCATTGTAGTGGAATCCCTGTTATCCCTGCTTGGTCCTCCAGTTATTGCCTAATCCTCTTGTGTGGTACTGTGTCAAAACGCCTTGTTCGCAATCGAAGAAAATTGCAATCCACCCACTCCTCTCTGTCTTGGTCTTACTGCTGTCACCCTGTCATAGAACTCCAGTAGGTCCCTGAAACATTGTGGTGCTGTTTAATGTGATCATTCCTTTCTAGGTGTTCACCACTCTTCTTCCTGACAATCTTCTCTCCATGAATTTGCATTTTTTTATCTATTACATGTCAGTGACACTGGTCTGTAGTTTAATGCTTCATGTCTGTCAAATTTTTAAAGATTGGGACTACATTTGCTCTCTTCCATGACTCAGGCAATCTCCCTGTTTCGATTAGATGTATTAATATTGATGGTTAGGGTACTCTATAACACCTCTGCTCCCTCTCTCAGGACCCATGGGAGAGAATGTTATCCAGCCCATTGCTTCTGAGGTATCTAGCTCACTCAAAAGCCTCTTCACTTCCTCGGTTGTGTGTACTGTGTCCAGCACTTTGTGTGTGCCCCTACTCTCCGTCTTTCTGGAAGCCCTTCTGTCTCCTCATGAACTTCTTTGCATCTCTTGTTGAGTTCCTCACATACTTCACGGCCATTTTCTTGTTTGTCTTCCTTCCTTCCTCAGCCTGATTACCTGTCCCTGACTGTTGTTTTCCTCCTGATGTGACTGTATAACAGCTTCGGGTCAGATTTGGCTTTCGTGCTATGTTGGTTTATTATTGTCGTTGGGCCTCCCTTTTCTTATATTGTTCATATTCCATTTCTGGGCTCAACGACCTGCTCTTTTATTCTCCTGGGTCCTTTGCCTTCTATATTTCTCCATTCCCAAAGGCACACTTGGTTTTTGTCTCACTGCACCTTTGGGGTGAACCTTGGGCTCATCCTTGGCTTTTTCATTATTCTGTTACCCTTGGTGGTACAAACCTCTCCTCTGCATCCTTGCACAATTGTACATTTTTCATCATCTATCAAATGGCTTCCTGCCGTTCTCTGTCCAGTGAACCTTTTCAGGAAGTTCCTCATTACCATGTAGTCCACTTTTCCTTGTAGTTTGGCATCATTCGTCCTGGCCTTCCTGCTTCCCCCTCCACCCTGTAGCTATACTGTGTATTTGAAGCTTTAAAAACCACATGATCGCTGGCCCCAAGGGGTTCTTTCATATGTGATGTCCTTGATATCTGCACTAATCAAGATGAATACTAGGGTCCGTCTTGCTGGTCATCCTCTCCTCTCTCTGTTTGTGTGTCCCGTACTTGTTGGTACATGTAGTTTTCCTGTACCATCCTCCTCATCTTTACCCTCCCGTATCTTGGGCCACATGTGGCTCCAAGTTCTCCCAATCGATCCTTCCTTGTGGTTAAAGTCACCCATGATCAGGAGCTTGCCCTCCGCATGCTGAGCTTTTCTGGCTAATGCTGCATGTGTCATCCAGTGCTCTTTTGCTCTCGTCAGACTCTTGCCTTGGCCTCCTGCTGTTCGGTGGTGGGTTTTCTTCAATGCAATACCACCTTTGAGATCCCGAGAGTGAAGCGTTCCCGCTATGTAAATCGCTTGTTTTCCATGTCTCCTCTCTCCAGCTCAGCAATATTCAATCGGGTGTTGGATCTGCAGGCGACTCTTCCTCCCCCGCCCTGTTTCCTCTGTCTTTCTCAGGCTTCTGTTATCAGTTGGAATGATGGCATCTGTTATGATACATGTAAGCTGGTTTCGGCGAGATCTATGATGTCCGGTGATGCCTCTATTGACTATTTCGGCCTGCCACTCATCCCACATTTTAGTTATTCAATCCTGCATTGCTTGTGCCATACTTCAGTTGCCTTTCCATCACTGTGTTTGGGGTGCCTGTGAGGGTGGGGGAGACCTGTCGCATTCTGTGGGATTCTATAGCTTGGTGTTGGGTGGAAGCTGTGCGTATGGATTGTAGTTTGTGTTGTGATTGTGTGATAGGTTGTGGGGTTCTGTGGATAGTTCTCTGAGTGCTCCCCCTTGCTGCTCTGTCCTGGCTCTGATTGGCTATGCTTGGTCTCCATCCTGTCTCTTTTCCTCGCTCCTTTCGCTTTTTTGTCCTCTGCCTCAGCTGTTGTCGTTCTGTTTGTGTTCTGCCTCTGTCAGGACACAATCTTCTAACCTCCCAACCATTCCTACCGTGGTTTTCTCTTGGAGGAATCCTGTTCCGCACTGTTTCTGTCCTGAGTATCAGCCTGATTGGTCGGTTCTCTCCCCTTCAAATACCCCCCTATATTCTCTGAAAATTTACACTCTAGTCCATGTCTTCTTCACCTATTTCCTGATGATGTTCTTCAATCTCTTTCTGTCTGCCTTGTCGTTTTCGTGTGTGTCCTTTCCTCTCTCTCCTGAAGCCCATGGATAAACACTGATTTTTCCCTTTCTTTCTCCATTGCCTATCCCTCTGTACTCTTGTTCCTGTCCGTACATGGTCCTTTTCTCCCTTGTTTTTCCAGGGCTCTTGGTAGCATGGTTGTTCCTCCACGTTTGACCTATCAACCTCTCCATTTGCACCCAGCTGCTCTCCTTTTCACTCATTGGCCCTTCTTCGGCAGGCTGATTTGGACCTTAGCATAATTCTTATTCCTTCCCTCCCTGTTCGGTTCTCAGCTACATATGCTGTGTCTTCTCTGCGTCAAATGACCCTTGTAACTTGCATCAGCGTTTACTCATGTTCTAGGTCCCTTATCCTGGCTACTGCAGTTTCAACTTGTGCCTCCCAATTCTTTTCTCCTTCTCCAACTCTTTTCTTTTTCACCAGAAAGTTCTCTCTACATTTCTTAGAAAGCTCTCTAATTTTCTCTCCACTCATGTTCCATCCTTTTCCCAACTGCCCCTCCTTCCACTCCTCCCTACCAGATCATTTTCATCTGATCCCGTTTCCTTCGGAGTCCTCACCCATTTGTACTCACTAATTGTACTCACCTAGTTGTGGTTGCAGGGGTCGAGTCCGAGATCCTGGGCTGCCTCTTCACTTATTGCTACTAGGTCACTCTCCCTGAAACGTGAGCTTTTTTTACCTCTGCTTAAAGCTTTGTATGGATCATGCTCCACTACATCGCTTCCCAAGCTATTCACTTCTGACACTCTGTGGCTGAAGAAATACTTCCTAAATCCTGTGATTCATCTGTGTCTTCAACTTTCAAATGTGTCCCCTTGTTACAGTGCCATCTCTGGAACTTCCTGTCTTTGTCACCTTGTCAATTTCCTCTCAGTTTTTTGATATGTCGTTATCATGTCCCCCTGATCTCTCCGTCCTCAGTGTCGTCAGGTGATTTCCATTAACCTCTCCTCGTAGGAATACCTCCTAAGCTCTGGGACTAGTTCTTGTTGCAAAAAAACCTTTTGGCACTTTCTCTAGTTCTTTACGTGCTTGGCTAGGTGTGGGTTCCCAAACTGGTTTTGCCGCATACTCAATATGGGCCTAACGTACACGGTGTACAGTGTCCTGGAACGATTCGTATTTAAGATGTCGGAAGCGGTTCTCAGGTTTGTAGGCGCCCATATGCTTGCAGAGTTATTCAGTCGTGTGTGTATGTGTGTGTGTGTGTTTGTGTGTGTGTGTGTGTGAGTGTGTATGTGTGGGTGTGTGTTTGTGTGTGTGTGTGTGTGTGTGTGTGTGTGTGTGTGTCGTCTGTGCGCGCGCGTGTGTGTGTATGTGTTAGTTCCATTTTGTCCTAGGCCACATTGTCGATTAGAACACTAGCATTATGTGTGAGGTTGTTAGTGTGTGTGTCTGTGTGTGTGTGTGTGTGTGTGTGTGTGTGTGTGTGTGTGTTGGTGTGTGTTTTACTCACCTAGGTGAAATCACCTAGTTGAGGGTTGCAGGGGTCGCGTCAGCTCCTGGCCCCGGGGGGGGCCTATAGCCACTGGTTCGGCCATTAGGTCACTCTCATGAACCATGAGCTTTATCGTACCTCTGCTTAAAGTCTATGTATGGATCCTGCCTCACTACATCTCTCGTCCAACTATTCCACTTCCTGACTACTCTGTGGCTTGAAGAAATACTTCCTAACATCCTTAGTGAATTCATCTGTGTCTTCAGCTTCCAACTGTGTCTCCTTGTTGCTGGCCCAGGTCTCTGAAACATCCTTGTCTTTCGTACACCGTGTCAATTCTCTCAGTATTTCGCAAGTCGGTTATCATGTTCCCCCTATCTTCCTGTCCTCCAGTGTCGTCTGGTTATTTCCCTTAACCTCTTCGTAGTACTTTCTATTGCTATGGGGAATAGTCTTTTGTGCAAACCTTTTGCACTTTCTTAGTTTCTTTACTTTGCTTGGCTAGGTGTGGGTTCCAACACTGATGCGCACTACTCCAATATGGGGACCTAACGTAACGGTGTACAGGGTCATGAACGACTTCTTATTAAGATGTCGGAATGGTGTTCTGAGGTTTGTAGGCGCCCATATGCTTGCAGAAGTTATTTGGTTGATGTGCGCTTAGGAGATGTGCCTGGTGTTATACTACCCAAGATTCTTTTTCTTTGTGAGGTTTGTAGTCTCTGGCCCCCTAGACTGTTCTCTGTCTGCGGTCTCCTTGCCTTCCCCAATTCTTCAGAACTTTGCCACTTGGTGGGATTGAACTCGAGGAGCCAATTGTTGGACCAGCGTCTGCCGCTGTCCAGATTCCTTTGTAGTTCTGCGGTCTTCGACCGAATGAATTCTTCTCATCAGCTTCACGTCATCTGCAAACAGGGACACTTCAGAGTCTATTCGTTCCTTCATGTCATTCAAAAATACCAGAAACAGCCTTGGTCCTAGGACTGAATCCTGTGGTATCGTGCTGGTCACAGGTGGCCACTCTGACACCTCGCCACGTACCATGATTCGCTGCTGTCTTCCTGACACGTATTCCCTGATCCATTGTAGTGACATCCCTGTTATCCCTGCTTGGTCCTCCAGTTATTGCACTAATCTCTTGTGTGGTACTGTGTCAAACGCCTTGTTGCAATCGAAGAAAATGCAATCCACCCACTCCTCTCTGTCTTGTCTTACTGCTGTCACCCTGTCATAGAACTCCAGTAGGTCCCTGAAACAATGTTGGCTGCTGTTAATGAGATCATTCCTTTCTAGGTGTTCCACCACTCTTCTCCTGACAATCTTCTCCATGACTTTGCATACTATACATGTCAGTGACACTGGTCTGTAGTTTAATGCTTCATGTCTGTCTAATTTTTAAAGATTGGGACTACATTTGCTCTCTTCCATGACTCAGGCAATCTCCCTGTTTCGATAGATGTATTGAATATTGATGTTAGAGGTACACATAACACCTCTGCTCCCTCTCTCAGGACCCATGGAGAGATGTTATCCAGCCCCATTGCTTCTGAGGTATCTAGCTCACTCAAAAGCCTCTTCACTTCCTCGGTTGTGTGTACTGTGTCCAGCACTTTGTGGTGTGCCCCACCTCTCCGTCTTTCTGGAGCCCCTTCTGTCTCCTCTATGAACACTTCTTTGCATCTCTTGTTGAGTTCCTCACATACTTCACGGCCATTTCTTGTTGTCTCTCCTTCCTTCCTCAGCCTGATTACCTGGTCCTTGACTGTTGTTTTCCTCCTGATGTGACTGTATAACAGCTTCGGGTCAGATTTGGCTTTCGCTGCTATGTCGGTTTTATATTGTCGTTGGGCCTCCCTTCTTATCTGTGCATATTCATTTCTGGCTCAACGACTGCTCTTCTTATTCTCCTGGGTCCTTTGCCTTCTATATTTCATCCATTCCCAAGCACACTTGGTTTTTGTCTCCCTGCACCTTTGGGTGAACCATGGGCTCATCCTGGCTTTTTCATTATTCCTGTTACCCTTGGGTACAAACCTCTCCTCAGCCTCCTTGCACATTGTTACATTTTCCATCATCTCATCAAATGGCTTCCCTGCCAGTTCTCTGTCCCAGTGAACCCTTTCAGGAAGTTCCTCATTCCCATGTAGTCCCCTTTCTTGTAGTTTGGCATCATTCGTCCTGGCCTTCCTGCTTCCCCCTCCACTTGTAGCTCTACTGTGTATTTGAAGCTTAAAACCACATGATCGCTGGCCCCAAGGGGTCTTTCATATGTGATGTCCTTGATATCTGCACTACTCAAGATGAATACTAGGTCCAGTCTTGCTGGTTCATCCTCTCCTCTCTCTGTTGTAGTGTCCCTTACATGTTGGTACATGAAGTTTTCCAGTACCATCTCCATCATCTTAACCCTCCATGTATCTTGGCCCCACATGTGGCTCCAAGTTCTCCCAATCGATCTCCTTGTGGTTAAAGTCACCCATGATCAGGAGCTTTGCCCTGCATGCATGAGCTTTTCTGGCTACTGCAGCCAGTGTGTCAACCATTGCTCTATTGCTCTCGTCATACTCTTGCCTTGGCCTCCTGCTGTTCGGTGGTGGGTTATACATCACTGCAATTACCACCTTGAGATCCCGAGAGTGAAGCGTTCCCGCTATGTAATCGCTTGTTTCTCCACTGTCTCCTCTCTCCAGCTCATCAAAATTCCATCGGTTTTTGATCAGCAGTGCTACTCTTCCACCCCCGCCCTGTTTCCTCTGTCTTTCCTCAGGATCTGTTATCACGTTGGAAAGATGGCATCTGTTATTATACATGTAAGCTTGGTTTCTGCGAGATCTATGATGTCCGGTGATGCCTCTTTGACTATTTCGTGCCACTCCTCCCACTTTTTTGTTATTCAATCAGCATTTGTGTGCCATACCTTCAGTTTCCTTTCCATCACTGTGGTTTGGGATGCCTGTGAGAGTGGGAGACCTGGTAGCATACTGTGGGATTCTATAGCTGGGTGTTGGGTGGAAGCTGTGAGTATGGATTGTAGTTTGTGTTGTGATTGTGTGATAGGTTGTGGGGTTCTGTGGATAGTTCTCTGAGTGCTTCCCCTTGCTGCTCTGTCCTGCTCTGATTGGCCTTTGCTGGTTCCATCCTTGTCTCTTTTCCTAGCTCCTTTCGCTTTTTTGTCCTCTGCCTCAGCTGCTGTCGTTCTGTTTGTGTTCTGCCTCTGTCTAGGAACACACTCTTCTACCCTCCCAACCATTCCAACCGTGGTTTCTCTTGGAGGATCCTGTTGTGCACTGTTTCTGTCCTGAGAATCAGCCTGATTGGTCGTTCTCTCCCCTTCAAATACCCCCTTATTCTCTGAAAATTTACAATCTCGTCCATGTCTTCTTCACCTATTTCCGTGATGATGTTCTCAATCTCCTTTCTTTCTGCCTGTCGTCTTTCAGTGTGTGTCCTTTCCTCTCTCTCCTGAAGCCCATGGATAAACACTGATTTTTCCCTTTCTTCCTCCCATTGCCTCTCCCTCTGTAACTCTTGTTCCTGTCCGTACATGGTCATTTTCTCCCTTGTTTTTTCCAGTGGCTCTTGGTAGCATGGTTGTTCCTCCACGTTTGACCTATCACCCTCTCCATTTGCACCCAGCTGCTCTCCTCTTTCACTCATTGGCCCTTCTTGGCAGGCTGATATGACCTTAGCATAATTCATATCTCCTTCCTCCCTGTTCGGCTTCTCAGCTACATATGCTGTGTCTTCTCTGGTCAATGCCCTTGTAACTTGCTTCAGCCTGTTTACCTCATGTTCTAGGACCCTTATCCTGGCTACTGCAGTTTCAACTTGTGCCTCCCAATTCTTCTTCTCCTTCTCCAACCTCTTTTCTATTTTCACAGAAAGTTCTCTCTACATTTCTTCAGAAAGCTCTCCTAATTTTCTCTCCCACTCATGTTCCATCCTTTTCCACTGCCCCTCCTTCCACTCCTCCCTACCAGAACCATTTTCATCTGATCCCCGGTTCCTTCGAGTCCTCACCATTTGTACTCACCTAATTGTACTCACCTAGTTGAGGTTGCAGGGGTCGAGTCCGAGATCCTGGCCCTGCCTCTTCACTTATTGCTACTAGGTCACTCTCCCTGAACCGTGAGCTTTATCATACCTCTGCTTAAAGCTATGTATGGATCCTGCCTCCACTACATCGCTTCCCAAGCTATTCCACTTCCTGACTACTCTGTGGCTGAAGAAATACTTCCTAACATCCCTGTGATTCATCTGTGTCTTCAACTTCCAAATGTGTCCCCTTGTTACTGTGCCCAATCTCTGGAACATCCTGTCTTTGTCCACCTTGTCAATTCCTCTCAGTATTTTGTATGTCGTTATCATGTCCCCCCTATCTCTCCTGTCCTCCAGTGTCGTCAGGTTGATTTCCATTAACCTCTCCTCGTAGGACATACCTCTTAGCTCTGGGACTAGTCTTGTTGCAAACCTTTGCACTTTCTCTAGTTTTTTTACGTGCTTGGCTAGGTGTGGGTTCCAAACTGGTGCCGCTACTCCAATAGGGGCCCCTAAGGGTACACGGTGTACAGTGTCCTGAACGTTTCCCTTATTAAGATGTGGGAATGCGTTCTCAGGTTTGCTAGGCCCCCCATATGCTGCAGCAGTTATTTCAGTGTGTGTGTGTGTGTGTGTGTGTGTTGTGTGTGTGGTGTGTGTGTGTGTGTGTGGGGTGTGTGTTTGTGTGTGTGTGTGTGTGTGTGTGTGTGTGTGTGTGTGTGTGCCCCGCGCGTGTGTGTGTGTGTTAGTTCCTTTTTTGTCCTAGGCACATGTCGATTAGACACTAGCCTTGTGTGAGTGTGTGTTGTGTGTGTGTTGTGGGGTGTTGTGTGTGTGTGTGTGTGTGTGTGTGTTTGTGTGTGTTTTACTCACCTAGGTAAAACTCACCTAGTTGAGGTTGCAGGGGTCGAGCCCAAAGCTCCTGGCCCCGCCTTTTCACGGGTCGCCATTAGGTCACTCTCACTGAACCATGAGCTTTATCGTACCTCTGCTTAAAGCTATGTATGGATCCTGCCTCCACTACATCTCTTCCCCAAACTATTCCACTTCCTAAACTACTCTGTGGGCTGAAGAAATACTTCCTAACATCCTTGTGATTCATCTGTGTCTTCAGCTTCCAACTGTGCCCTCCTTGTTGCTGGCCCAGTCTCGGAACACCCTTTGTCTTTGTCCACCTTGTCAATTCCTCTCAGTATTTCGCAAGTGGGTTATCATGTCCCCCCCTATCTCTCCTGTCCTCCAGTGTCGTCAGGTTGATTTCCCTTAACCTCTCCTCGTAGTACATTTCCTATTAGCTCTGGACTAGTCTTGTGGCAAACCTTTGCACTTTCTCTAGTTTCTTTACATGCTTGGCTAGGTGTGGGTTCCAAACTGATGCCGCATACTCCAATATGGGCCTAACGTACACGGTGTACAGGGTCCTGAACGACTTCTTATTAAGATGTCGGAATGGTGTTCTGAGGTTGCTAGGCGCCCATATGCTGCAGCAGTTATTTGGTTGATGTGCGCTTAGGAGATGTGCCTGGTGTTATACTACCCAAGATCTTTTTCCTTTAGTGAGGTTTGTAGTCTCTGGCCCCCTAGACTGTACTCTGTCGCGGTCTTCCTTGCCCTTCCCCTTTCTTCAAACTTTGCACTTGGGGGGATTGAACTCGAGGAGCCAATTGTTGGACCAGGTCGCACCCTGTCCAGATCCCTTTGTAGTTCTGCCTGGTCTTCGATCGAATGAATTCTTCTCATCAACTTCACGTCATCTGCAAACAGTGACACCTCAGAGTTTATTCCTTCTGTCATGTCGTTCACAAATACCAGAAACAGCACTGGTCCTAGGACTGACCCCTGTGGGACCCCGCTGGTCACAGGTGTCCAATCTGACACCTCGCCACGTACCATTACTCGCTGCTGTCTTCCTGATAAATATTCCCTGATCCATCGCTGTTATCCCTGTTATCCCTGCTTGGTCCTCCAGTTTTTGCACTAATCTCTTGTGTGGTACTGTGTCAAACACCTTCTTGCAGTCCAAGAAAATGCAATCCACCCACCCCTCTCTCTCTTGTCTTACTGCTGCTACCTTGTCATAGAACTCCAGTAGGTTTGTGACACAGGATTTCCCGTCCCTGAAACCATGTTGGGTGCTGTTGATGAGATCATTCCTTTCTAGGTGTTCCACCACTCTTCTCCTGACAATCTTCTCCATGACTTTGCATACTATACATGTCAGTGACACTGGTCTGTAGTTTAGTGCTTCATGTCTGTCTCCTTTTTTAAAGATTGGGACTATATTTGCTGTCTTCCATGCCTTAGGCAATCTCCCTGTTTCGATAGATGTATTGAATATTGTTGTTAAGGGTACACAGAGCGCCTCTGCTCCCTCTTTTAGGACCCATGGAGAGATGTTATCTGGCTCCATTGCCTTTGAGGTATCTAGCTCGACCAGTGAAGAGGCGGGGCCAGGAGCTTGGACTCGACCCCTGCAACCTCAACTAGGTGAGAACTAGGTGAGTACTTCTTCCTCGGTTGTGTGTACCGTGTCTAGCACCTGGTGATGTGCCACACCTCTCCGTCCCTCTGGAGCCCCTTCTGTCTCCTCTGTTAACACTTCTTTGAATCTCTTGTTGAGTTCCTGCCATACTTCACGGTCATTTCTTGTTGTCTCTCCTCCTTCCTTCCTTAGCCTGATTACCTGGTCCTTGACTGTTGTTTTCCTCCTGATGTGGCTGTATAACAGCTTCGGGTCAGATTTCGCTTTCGCTGCTATGTCGTTTTCATATTGTCGTTGGGCCCCCCTTCTTATCTGTGCATATTCGTTTCTGGCTCTACGACTGCTCTCCTTATTCTCCTGGGTCCTTTGCCTTCTATATTTCTTCCATTCCCTAGCACACTTGGTTTTTTGCCTCCTTGCACCTTTTGGGTGAACCATGGGCTCATCCTGGCTTTTCATTATTCCTTTCCCTTGGGACAAAGCTCTCTTCAGCCTCCTTGCACGTTGTTGCTAACATATTCCCAAACCCTCTCATTAAGTGGGTTCCCTGCAAGTTCTCTGTCCCACTGAACGTCGTTCAGGAAGTTCCTCATTCCCCTGTAGTCACCTTTTTCCCGCAGTTTTGTTTCATTTGTCCTGGCCTTCCTGCTTCCCCCTCCACTTGTAGCTTCTACTATGTATTCAAAGCTCAAAACCCCATTATCGCTGGCCCCAAGGGGTCTTTCATATGTGATGTCCCCCGATATCTGCACTGCTCAAGGTGAATACTAAAATCAGTCTTGCTGGCTCATCCTCTCCTCTCTCTCTCTCTTGTAGTGGGCCCCTTACATTTTTGGTACATGAAGCTTTCCCGTACCACCTCCACATCTTAGCCCTCCATGTATCTTAGCCCCCATGTGGCTGCAAGTTTTTCCCAGTCGATCTCCTTGTGGTTAAAGTCGCCCATGATCAGGGAGCTTTGCCCTGCATGCATGAGCTCTTCTTTCCCACTGCAGCCAGTGTGTCAACCATCCCCTCTACTGCTCTCGTCATACTCATGCCCTGGTCTCCTGCTGTTCGTGGTGGGTTTTACATCCCCTGCTCTTACCACCATGCGACCTCCAGAGTGAAACGTTCCCGCTATGTAATCACTTTCTTCTCCGCACTCTCCTCTCTCCAACTCATCAAAATTCCATCGGTGTTTCATTGGCAGTGCCACTCCTCCACCCCCCTGTTCCTTCTGTCTTTCCTCAGGATCTGGTATCCCGTTGGAAAGATGGCATCTGTTAACATACATGTAAGCTTGGTTTCTGTGAGTGCTATGATGTCCGGTGATGTCTCTTTGACTCTCTCGTGCCACTCCTCCCACTTGTTTGTTATTCAATCAGCGTTTGTGTACCATACCTTCAGTTTCCTTTCCAATACTGTAGTTTGGGGGGCCTGTGGGGGTGGGAGACCTGGTATCATACTGTGGGATTCTATGATTGGGGGTTGGGTGGAAGCTGTGGGTATGGATTTGTGTGTGTGTGTGTGTGTGTGTACTCACCTAGTTGTACTCACCTAGTTGAGGTTGCGGGGGTCGAGTCCGAGCTCCTGGCCCCGCCTCTTCACTGATCGCTACTAGGTCACTCTCCCTGAGCCGTGAGCTTTATCATACCTCTGCTTAAAGCTATGTATGGATCCTGCCTCCACTACATCGCTTCCCAAACTATTCCACTTACTGACTACTCTGTGGCTGAAGAAATACTTCCTAACATCCCTGTGATTCATCTGTGTCTTCAGCTTCCAACTGTGTCCCCTTGTTACTGTGTCCAATCTCTGGAACATCCTGTCTTTGTCCACCTTGTCAATTCCTCTCAGTATTTTGTATGTCATTATCATGTCCCCCCTATCTCTCCTGTCCTCCAGTGTCGTCAGGTTGATTTCCCTTAACCTCTCCTCGTAGGACATACCTCTTAGCTCTGGGACTAGTCTTGTTGCAAACCTTTGCACTTTCTCTAGTTTCTTTACGTGCTTGGCTAGGTGTGGGTTCCAAACTGGTGCCGCATACTCCAATATGGGCCTAACGTATACGGTGTACAGGGTCCTGAACGATTCCTTATTAAGATGTCGGAATGCTGTTCTGAGGTTTGCTAGGCGCCCATATGCTGCAGCAGTTATTTGGTTGATGTGCGCTTCAGGAGATGTGCCTGGTGTTATACTCACCCCAAGATCTTTTTCCTTGAGTGAGGTTTGTAGTCTCTGACCCCCTAGACTGTACTCCGTCTGCGGCCTTCTTTGCCCTTCCCCAATCTTCATGACTTTGCACTTGGTGGGATTGAACTCCAGGAGCCAATTGCTGGACCAGGTCTGCAGCCTGTCCAGATCCCTTTGTAGTTCTGCCTGGTCTTCGATCGAGTGTATTCTTCTCATCAACTTCACGTCATCTGCAAACAGGGACACCTCAGAGTCTATTCCTTCCGTCATGTCGTTCACAAATACCAGAAACAGCACTGGTCCTAGGACTGACCCCTGCGGGACCCCGCTGGTCACAGGTGCCCACTCTGACACCTCGCCACGTACCATGACTCGCTGCTGTCTTCCTGACAAGTATTCCCTGATCCATTGTAGTGCCTTCCCTGTTATCCCTGCTTGGTCCTCCAGTTTTTGCACCAATCTCTTGTGTGGAACTGTGTCAAACGCCTTCTTGCAGTCCAAGAAAATGCAATCCACCCACCCCTCTCTCTCTTGTCTTACTGCTGTCACCATGTCATAGAACTCCAGTAGGTTTGTGACACAGGATTTCCCGTCCCTGAAACCATGCTGGCTGCTGTTGATGAGATCATTCCTTTCTAGGTGTTCCACCACTCTTCTCCTGATAATCTTCTCCATGATTTTGCATACTATACATGTCAGTGACACTGGTCTGTAGTTAATGCTTCATGTCTGTCTCCTTTTTTAAAGATTGGGACTACATTTGCTGTCTTCCATGCCACAGGCAATCTCCCTGTTTCGATAGATGTATTGAATATTGTTGTTAGGGGTACACATAGCGCCTCTGCTCCCTCTCTCAATACCCATGGGAAGATGTTATCTGGCCCCATTGCCTTTGAGGTATCTAGCTCACTCAGAAGCCTCTTCACTTCTTCCTCGGTTGTGTGCACTGTGTCCAGCACTTGGTGGTGTGCCCCACCTCTCCGTCTTTCTGGAGTCCCTTCTGTCTCCTCTGTGAACACTTTTTTGAATTTTCTTGTTGAGTTCTTCACATCTTCACGGTCATTTCCTGTTGTCTCTCCTCCTTCCTTCCTTAGCCTGATTACCTGGTCCTTGAACTGTTTTTTTCCTCCTGATGTGGCTGTACAACAGTTGTCGGGTCAGATTTGGCTTTCGCTGCTATGTCATTTTCATATTGTCTTTGGGCCTCCCTTCTTATCTGTGCATATTCGTTTCTGGCTCTACGACTGTTCTCCTTTTTCCCTGGGTCCTTTGCCTTCAAATATTTCTTCCATTCCCTAGCACACTTGGTTTTTGCCTCCTGCACCTTTGGTAAACCATGGGCTCTTCCTGGCTTTTTCATTACTCCTGTTACCCTTGGGTACAAACCTCTCCTCAGCCTCCTTGCTTTTTTGTTGCTACATATTCCATCATCTCATTAACTGGCTTCCCTGCCATTTTCTCTGTCCCACGAACCCCGTTCAGGTAGTTCCTCATTCCTGTGTAGTCCCCTTTCTTGTAGTTTGCTTCATTCGTCCTGGCCTTCTGCTTCTCCCTCCACTTGTAGCTCTACTGTGTATTCGAAGCTTAAAACCACAGGGCCCACTGGCCCCAAGGGGTCTTTCATATGTGATTTTCCTCGATATCTGCACTATGAAGGTGAATACTAAGTCCAGCCTTGCTGGTTCATCCTCTTCCTCTCTCTCTTTTTAGTGTCCTTACGTGTTGGTACATGAAGTTCTCCAGTACCACCTCCATCATTTAGCCCTCCATGTATTTTGGGGCCCCATGTGGGCCCAAGTTCTCCCAATCGATCTCCTTGTGGTTAAAGTCACCCATGATCAGGAGCTTTGCCCTGCATGCATGAGCTCTTCTGGCCACTCTAGCCGTGTGTCAAACCATCGCCTATTGCTTCGTCGTACTCTTGCCTTGGCCTCCTGCTGTTCTGTGGTGGGTTATACATCACTTGCTATTCCCACCTTGGGCCCTCCAGAGTGAAGTTTTCCCCACTATGTAATCACTTTCTTCTCCGCTATCTCCTCTCTCCAGCTCATCAAAATTCCAGCGATTTTTAAATCAGCAACGCCACTCCTCCACCCCCTGTTCCCTCTGTCTTTCCCTCAGGATTTGGTATCCCGTTGGAAAGATGGCATCTTTTTATCATACCTGTAGCTTGGTTTCTGTGAGAGCTATGATGTTCGGTGATGCTTCTTTGACTCTTTCGTCCCAAACTCCTCCCACTTATTTTGTTATTCCATCAGCGTTTGTGTACCATACCTTCAGTTTCCTTTCAAACACTGTGGTTTGGGGGCCTGTGAGGGTGGGAGACGGGTGGCATACTGTGGGTTTCTATAGCTCGGTGTTGGGTGGGGGGCTGTGGGGATGGATTGTAGTGTGTGTTGGGATGGTGTGATAGGTTGTATGGTTCTGAGAGTAGTTGTGTGTGTGCTTGCCCTTGCTGTTCTGTCCTTTTGCTTGACTGACCTCTGCTGATTCCCTCCTTGTCTCTTTTCCTAGCTCCTTTCGCTTTTTTGTCCATTTCCCCCAAACTGCTGTCGTTCTGACTTTGTTCTGTCTCTGTCTAGGAACACCCTCTTGTACTCTTCCGAGTATTTCAATCGTGGTTTCTCTTGGAGGATCCTGTTCCCCACTGTTTCCGTCCTGAGAATCAGCTTGATTGGTCGTTTTCTCCCCTTCGAGTACCCCCTATTCTCTGAAAATTTACAATCTCGTCCATCTCTTCACCTATTTTTCCCTATGATTTTCTCAATCTCCTTTCTTTCTTCCCGCTTCCTTTCAGTGTGTGTCCTTTCCTCTCTCTCCTGAAGCCCATGGATAAACACGATTTTTTTTCCCCTTTTTTCCTCCCATTGCCCCACCCTCTGTGACTCTGGATCCTGCCTGTATGTGGTCGTTTCTCCCTTGATTTTTCCAGTGGCTCTTTATAGCCTTGTTGTGCCTCAGCATTCGACCTATCACCCCCTCCATCTGCAACCAGCTGAATCTTCCCTTTCACTCCTTGGTCCTCCTTGGCAGATTGATGTGACCTTAGCAAATTCATAATTCCTTCCTTCCCGTTCATCCTCGTAGCTTTATATGCTGTGGGCTTCTCTGGTCACTGCCCCTGTAACTCGCTTCAGCCTATTTATCTCAACTTCTAGGACCCTTATCTTGGCTACTGCAGTTTCGACTTGTGCCTCCCAATTCTTTGTCTCCTTCTCCAACCTCCTTTTCCCTCCTTTTCCACTGCTCCTCCATCCACTCCTCCCTACCCGAACCATTCTCATCTGATCCTTGGTTCCTGCGAGTCCCCACCATTTTTTTTTTTTTTTTTAAGAGTAGGAGAGGGGAGAGTTAGAAGGGAAAATGGGAATGAGAGAGAGCAAGAGAGAGAGAGAGCAAGAGAGAGAGAGAGAGCAAGAGAGAGAGCAAGAGAGAGAGAGAGCAAGAGAGAGAGAGAGCAAGAGAGAGAGAGAGAGCAAGAGAGAGAGAGAGCAAGAGAGAGAGAGAGCAAGAGAGAGAGAGAAACAAAAGAGAGAGAGAGAGCAAGAGAGAGAGAGAGAGAGCAAGAGAGAGAGAGAGCAAGAGAGAGAGAGAGCAAGAGAGAGAGAGAGAGCAAGAGAGAGAGCAAGAGAGAGAGAGAGCAAGAGAGAGAGAGAGCAAGAGAGAGAGAGTGAGAGAGAGAGAGAGCAAGAGAGAGAGCAGATAGAGAGAGAGAGAGAGAGAGAGAGAGAGAGAGAGAGAGAGAGAGGGTGAAGACGTGTCACAGTGTGCTCCACAAACTTTCTTAATATTACTTAAATACGAGGGTTGGTGTGGATAAAAACTGTTCAGTGACGTAGTACTACTTACAACACATTAGTACAAGTAAGCCAACTCCTCCACTGAAGTGAATATAAGCAATATCAGTGATATTAAGTGTTGTATGGTGAAGGCATGGTGTGAGGGGACAGCGGCAGGCCTTAGGAGTGTCTTCACTATTGCCTTCAGAGTGAGCGTCTAATATTATATGTGTTTTGTGCTATGTACTAGCATCTGGTGCTTTATAACAACCGTGGGTGGTACAATGCAAAAACAGTGATTTGTGTAACATCTTCCTTTAGTGGAAAAGTGGATAGCATAAACAGTGTTTATTAAGTGATAGTGAGAAGGCAACACTTCCAGCTAGCGGCCACTGCTGCCCGCCCTCACTACCCACCGGCTATAAACACCCCCACCCACCCACACTCCACCCCACCCACGACATCACCACCCACCCTCTCTCTCTCCTGTGAACTTCAAACCTACAAGCCTCCTCTGGGATGACTTCACACCGCAAAATAGCAAGATTATCTACGCTATCTGGCTATTGTCCCAGTAGATACTGCAGTGTTTGTGGGTATACCACAAGGGACAAAGTTCTTCTTAAATGTAAGGAGCCTACTTGTTCCAACTACTGCCACACAGATTGCACTCCAGAAGAAGAATTTTGTTGCAGCCAGGTTGAAAATTTCAGAAAATTTAAGGATATCCATAATCCTGTGGTATATGTGGATACAAGCCTGGAGCTACAGGAGGAAGGTTCAGAAGTCCTACCTCAGGGACTCCTGTCCAAAGATCAAGACTGCCCTCTTGGGCTGTGTTGTAAAGTTGCAGCTAAGATAATCCATCACAGGGAAGCACTTCATGAGCTCCTCAAATCATTAGATAACCTACAAGCTATTGTAGAAGGCCAGGGCAAGCCTACATCAAGTGACGTAAGCTGCTCAGCTGATGGTGACACTATTGACAAAGACTGGAAGTCCCACACTGAGCTTAACTCAGGGGTAAACATCTGGTGGAATTCTGTCACGATGATGCTGAAGCAGAGAAGCTACTCACTACAGATGCCACCACTACACTTACTGCTCAAGGGTTTACTGTTATGTCATCTCCTGCCCTCAAGGCCAGGAAATCAGTATTCCTTAAAAAACTAGACAAGATTCTGACATCTCAGACACCTGCAGAACTCAAGACATCCATCGAGACGCAAAATACTTGGGCTACTGTTGACAGCATCACAAAAATCCCGAATGCATCGTCCATGCTCAAGGTCACCTTCACCGACGTTAACATGGCTGCCACTGCTCTGACTGAAGGTCTTGGCTGTTTACTATACTTATCGTCAACCTACATCGAAGCAAAAGATATCTACATCCAA